>JAFBJQ010000095.1:0-37500 GCA_016785345.1 Trinectes maculatus
CACAAAAATAGCCCCTCCCATGTGCTGAGGCTCACTGAGAGATCCCTGCATTAACAGGGCACCACAGGCAGTTTAAGCAACTCAGACTGACAGGTTAAACCCCAGTAAGCTCAGAGCATACACAATATAATACCATGTCAGTCTATTGTTTGACTATTAATTTGTGATCGTAATTAACTCATAAGGAAAATTATCTGCCATTCACAACCATACAACCAGTATCTATCGCATACCCTGTGGGTTTGTGGGGAGAACTAGAGCCAATCCCAGATGACACTGGGCAAGAGGCAGGGTACATCTATGACAGGTAATGCTTCATGACAGTCCATCAGGAATCAAGACTGATTTTGTAAAATGATGATGTTGTGTCCCACATTTTCCGACAAAATCTGTGTTAATTAACACTTTTTTTTAATCAAAAAAGTGTTAATCTGTGCTAACCTTTGGTTGATAACTAAACCAACTAAAATGTACTTACAACCGAGCGTAAAAATCACAAAATTCCTTATAGACTTTGACATCACTCTTCCGCCTCTGTGACTTGGACACTGGGACCTCAGCCTCTCCTCCATCCTGAAGCCTCTGGTGGTAACCGTTCATCTCCTCTTGTCGAAAATGGTCCAGGGCTTCTCTATCTTCAGGTATTGATGGTGGCAGGGCTCGACCGTTCATCTCCATACTTATCTACAGTGGTTTGCTTAAAGTGCAAAGATCCACCTGACACCTGTAAGAAAACTCCTAATACACCAATAAAAATCCTCAATGCTGGTTCAGTGTTTGTTTTCAGTAATGAGAAGGGGAGTCCAGGAAGCAGTCGAAGCTGTACGCCACAGAACAAGGAGACAGGACCACTGATCAGTCTGTGCTGGGAGCAGAGTCTCTCTCTCTCTCTCTCTCTCTCTCTGTCTCTCTCTCTCTCTCTCACACACACACACACACACACACACACACACACGAACACCCTCTCTCTGGGGTACACTCCCTCTTTCTTTCCCACATTACATCTTTCTCTTCCCTCACTCTTCTCTCTCTCTCGCGCTCTCTCTCTCTCGCACACGCACACACACACACACACACACACACACACACACACACACACACACACACACACACACACACACATACACACAAAGTCTCCAATCCTGTCACACTTGCTGTCTATTCTTGGGCGGGTTACTTAAAAAAGAGCCCACCCTGACGCCTGTCCTGACTGCGGTCACTATTTCATAGTGTGCACATAGATAACGTCTACCCATATTATCATCTGTTGTTTATGTCAAAACAGCTGGGATCTCTCCTTTATAAAAGATACATATACACAAATGAAGCTCCACCTCTAATGTGAAAAGAGGGTTTGCTGCACAACGAAGCAGGGAAGCTAAAGCAGTCACTTACTTACAATAACAGATTTTTCTTTATTTCACTGAATGTTTGACATAAGAGTAAAATTATTTATATACAGAGCTGAAACTGGAGCTAAGGTTGCTGCTGTAGTCGGTTTTACTTGTGTCACAGTATTCACTCACATACCAGTTACAAATCTTAAAGTTGGATGTCTACAGATACTGAGCAGAGTTATCTTTTCTTGTTAAATGTTCGGCTGGTAATCCTAATTTGAGACTGATCTGAGAGAATACAATAATTTAATTGCTGAATTAAAATGTGTACAATGTCTTGTGAAAATTTATGGCCTGCCTATGGACCTTAGCAAGATTTAGACTCAAGACACAACAGAGATCTGGACGTTTCTAGTCGTTTCTAGGTGATTCACCTCAATGGCTAAAATATAAGTTTAAAGAGCGAGCTGCCAATCAATTACAAATTCAACATTAGTTAACGCTGACATTCCACTAAACCCATTAATCAGTGTCCTCTTTTTTCCTTTTATGTCTTAACATTAACTCTACTGGAATCTCAAAATGATGACTACTTCCTAAACCATCAAAATTTAGCCAGATACTGAAATACACTACGATACTGAAACAGAAACAGAACAGCCGCTGTGTCCATCGTCTACATTACTCCATCATTCTACAAATAGACATGCAGTGGAGCCGAAACTCCAAACTAGGTGCTGGCAGCTGCTGTTTAGCGTCTGTGTGTGTGTGTGTGTGTGTGTGTGTGTGTGTGTGTGTGAGTTTGTATACATAGTAGGCTAGTAGTAGACTGTGCTTCCTCTGAAATGAGGAGGCAAACTGCACACATCAGTTTGCATTTATTTAAAATGTTAGTTTAAATCCTCAGTTTTTAGCAACTCTTCCTGATCTGGCCTGACTTTTTTAGTTTTTTTCTGACAGCTGCTTTTTCCTTAAAAGCACAATATTATCCATTTTTTACAACAGTGGGGCACAACAGTTAAGTATATTCTTTACAGTGAAAAAGCACAGGTCAATCTCACATTCCTCACCTTTTAAATACCGTTTTAACTCTTTGGTTTCTAGGGAGCGACAGTCTGGGCTTTGACATAAATGATGCATTGAGCCAAATCTTTCACCAGACACAATTTCTTCCAGAGCCTTTCCATCACATCATTGTTTCCAGATCATAGTCACATGTTCTGTCAGGAAGTCACATCCACTGGAAACCAGTGCAGATTCACTGGAGTACAGTGGGCAGAGGGCCGGTGCTAAATAGGAAACACGTAATCTCTTGTCACACAAGAACAAGAACAACGAGAGAGTGAGAGAGAGAGAGAGAGAAAACACGAGTCAACCTGATTTTAAAAATGACTACCGCAACTGTCAGCAGTCGACAAGGTGTCTCTGGTGAGCTCCCCCTGCAGGATAGGCTTTTAAGACTTCTTTATGGGCTCAAAGGTCAGGTCAACCATACTAAAAAAAGAGAGGAAGGAAATATAACATTGCAATGAACTGATGTCTGTTGCTAGGAACTAAAGCCATGTGTTTTCTAACACCGTCTGCTGCAGATATTTGGGTTACTTGGATTGGGTTACTTAATGTTTAAAAAAAAATCTGAATTCCCCATTTTAATGATTGAGACCTTAAGCAAGATTTCAGTGTTCCAAAAAGGGTATTTGGCAGCTTTATTGCAATTTTATTCAGCCATGATTTCAGACAGAAGATATAAATGACATACTATCCTCTGAAAATAGACTTTCAGACTGCATTCAAAGCTTTTCAAACCAATAGCAAGCAATAGCATGACTCTCGACCGATGCAAGACAAGCAGACTCAGGCTGGAGAAACAAATTACACACACCCATTCTCACTCACCCTCACACACTGTGTCAACAGCAACCATGACAACACATACATGAGGCCTGCTTGGGCAAAACAGTTTTCCCTTTGACAAGGCAGAGAGTGTATGCACACTGACACAAGCACACAAGAAATGCGTGTAACACTCAGCAACCAAGTGAGTGTGCAAACATGATTCATGACTAACATTTCCTTTGTTTTGCACTCTGTGTTCCAGACGCCCATTTTGACCTCCAGGCCCACTTCACTCAGGACAGCCGTGAGCACATGCAGCTGTAAGATAACTAACAGCAGCACATTACACATGTTTTATGGCTGTGTATCAACTATCCATTTATTTCTACAGCACTGCTGTGGCACCAACTTAATCATTACATTTGGAGATCTACTTAACACTCCCTAGTATTTCTTTACAACGCTAATTAAATAATTAATAATTAATTTTTCTCTTGCTGGACATGATAAGGTCTTCTTTGGCAAAGATTCTTTTAAACCATTGTGTCATTTTGGGTCAACATTTCCACTTACAAATGCTTTCTTGACCAGATTCTGTTTGATATCTTAATGGCTTTCATGG
Source organism: Trinectes maculatus (assembly GCA_016785345.1). Classification (NCBI taxonomy): domain Eukaryota; kingdom Metazoa; phylum Chordata; class Actinopteri; order Pleuronectiformes; family Achiridae; genus Trinectes; species Trinectes maculatus. Next base: position 3,796 of record JAFBJQ010000095.1, read on the forward strand.
TAAACAGAAGTTAATCCTGTTAAGCATTTTAAGCACGATTCTGAGTACACTTGTTAGGCGGGTGTTTAAATAACAATATTGCTTTTCTTGTCTCTTTGTGCCAGTGAGATCTTGTCAGGGATGTTACAGCCTCCAGGCAGATAGTTTGTTTTTATGGCTTTGGCATTACCAAGATTTGACCTGCAAGTGCTGCACAGATGGAAAAACTCACCTCAAAAAAATGTACTTGAATGTCATGAACATGTATAAACGTCAGAGGCTCCAACAAAGACTCAGACTCAGAACAGTATTCTTGTTTTGATGCAACTTTCAATACTAAAGTTAGCATATTAATATTATTTTTCTTTATCGCCACTTACCTATGTTACTGCTTTGTCCCACACATGTTTGTGTACTGCGTGACTTAAACTGCTAATGTCTTGTTGATGCATGTGAAAATTAGATAAATTAGTATAACCAACTGACAGAATGACTAAAAAGCACAGCAGTCTCATAACAATGTATCAGTCATTTTAAAAATTAAAAAAATCAAAACATGATGCTACTATTATTGCTCCAGCAGCACTGTAAGCCACTGTAAGCACTGCTTAATGGTGAAAAATAAAAATAAAAGAAACCATTGATAAGCACAGCGTTATTACATCATGTGGTGTCCAGCATTTCTTTTTTGGTTTGACTGTGGACACAGCTAATAGGAGGGCTCCCTCTTCCTGACCACATTCCTCACATTACTACATTCCTCTAATCACTCCAGGATCACAGACACACAGATACACTGACACAGAGAAACAGAGGGAGCGAGTGAATGAGACAGAGAGATTTTTGTTAAAGATAGAAAAAAAAAGAAAATTCAAAACTCAACTGAAGCTACATGTTGTGAAACATGTGAAATATTGCAAAACTCAGTACACACTCAACATGTGTCACTGCTGGTCACACTACTTAGAGGAATGCTGACTGGACTGCAATATTTGCTTATCAAATAGTCCACAACCACTCACCTTATCTATCCTTGTCGATACATAGCACACAGAAAAGGACAGAAAAAGACCACATTAAAAGGTTTACGGCACAGATTAAGGCCAATTTAGATTGTTTTCTGAACAAAAATGACAAACCCTACTGTATAAGAAAAAAAGCAAAATAAAAACAGAGACAATTATTTTATAAGCACCTAAAGATATATTATCATACAACTGTAATGCATAAAATAACTTACACTGTTGCAAAAACAGAGAATGACTCATATACAGGTGACAGAATATGGCAATCATAAATAAAAAAAAAATTAAATCATCATCCTGCCTGTGCATCAAAATCTCACAAATGCAGTCACATCAATAATTTGACACAAGATTAAAAGCTTTAGAGGGGACGACTCACCTGAGACTACCCAGACTTCCATAACTGTCTGGTCTTTCCTGTCTCCGTCTGTACAAGTCTGAGTTTGACAACTCTTTTAGCCTCAAAGTATTCATCTCCCTCGTCTCCTCTTTCTCCCTCCCTTCCTTCCTACCTCGGATTTGGTGGGAACACTCCACAGTCCACAGAAACAATGAAACTCCCAATAAATCCTGTGTCGCGCTTGCCCTCTCACTCAAACACACCTCCAGGGCTCACACCCTTGAGGATGGACATATGCAGAGGTGTGGTTTCACAGCCACCTATCACCTACGTCTTGCTCCTCCTACCTGTCCTTCAGCAGGTAGAGGGGAATTGCCTCTCAGTGAAAGAAAAATAGCCTGATAAAGAGAGAGGGCAGCTTTGCCCTTTTCTAGCACTTGCCCCATCATCATTCTTCTGACTCCTACTTTGTTTTCCATTATTCCATTGTTGAAAAAGAAAGCAGGCCACACGAGAGTACAAGTAGATGAAGAGAAAAAGAAAGACTTTCTTTCTATTGTACACATACTGTGAAACAGTACAATGACGAGCTGTTTGTACTGATAAGTATTTATAGAGGACAGAGATGCACCAGTCATCATATATGAGGAATTTGAGGCAAACATTAAAGCTGCCACATTTCTGCATCATATTTGAAGGGAAATTCAATAATGATCACTAGTTAAATAAAACAACAACACTAAATCAAACTGCACTGATAAAACTGATATTTACCTGACCCCAAGCAGGATATTTTAAGGAAAGTAAACAATAAATGTTCAATGACAGAATGGGGTCAAGTTAATAGTAAAGTAATGTTGAAATTTAACTGATTTGAGGAGCATTTACAAATACACACTTATAGTATCTATATAAAATCAGGATTAAGAAATGTATAATTATGCCTTCAACACAATTTGTTTTGTTCCAATGAACAAGTACATTGTCATTGTACATCATCTACTGGAGGTTTAACGCCTTTTTGTTGAGATTATTTACCAGTACAAACAACAAACTCTCGTCAAAGCATAAAATGCCAATGTATGAATAATTCATCACAATGTGATGTGGGAACAAGAATTCCTCTCCTCTCCTCTCCTCTCCTCTCCTCTCCTCTCCTCTCCTCTCCTCTCCTCATGTGACAGCTTATCATGTATATCATTTATAATGATAAACACTGCTACTAATTTAATAAGTGCTCTAATTTTCACTGTAATCTGACAGATTGCTTGCTTAAAGAATTATTTATAATTGTAGTCTGATGCACACATTCCATCAGTGTCAGTAAATGTCATTATAGACCTTTTATGTCAAATGGTGTTTAATTGTGTTTAATAGTTGTGTGGACTCTTCGCTGACAGAAATGTCATGTCTCTTCATGTAGTATGAATTTCACACCACGCAGATTCACCCTCAGAAGCCTGTCTTGACCTGTTTTTACATTCCACACACTGTTTGACACACACACACACACACACACACACACACACACACACACACACACACACACACACACACACACACACACACACACACACACACACACACACACACATTCCACACACACACAGACATGTCTCTGTTTGCCATAGCAGCAGAGAGTTTTAGGCTTAACCTTAAAAATGTGGTTTCTATCCTCTGCAATCAACATAGTTGTCCGAGTTCAACTAAGTTTAAAAATTATAATGGTTAACTGACGTCTGGCTAACTGTGTTTGGATTATGGTTGCACCCAGCCATAGTTATACAGTGGCATAAATGTGCAAAGAAAGCTGACAGACTGATCATCACTATCAAACACACACTCACATCTGGCAGAAACAGACGTTTCCAGCAAGACCCCCACACTCACAAAACAACCTCTCTGCTACACTGACACTGTGGGGACAACTTTGGTACTACAGCTATTTGATTGAAGTGCAAAACTCAACCACTGCAAACATACAACAAACACTGCAATGCCTGAAATTGTCATATGTTAAATTGATCATGAAATTAACCTTTGATGGACAAACAAAATCAAAGTATCTTAAATTAGATTTTGTCACAATAAACCAAACCTGACATCAGAACATGTTCTAGTTGTGTGAGATGAAAACATATATTAATTATAATGGGGCACCACTTCAACACAAAGAGGAAGTGTACAAAGTAGATGTGAAGCAGTCCGAATGCAGAGCCACTGTTCAAAAAAGCAAAGTTCACACATCAAAAATAAAGAATTTAATGGAACCAACCAGCTAATTACAATGAAAACAATACTAGCAATAGATCAAAATTATCTTACCGCTCTTTCGAGTCAGACTAGGCAGAGGATATTTAGTTGTTGCTAAAAATCCTTTTGCTGTTGCCGCAAACGCTTACTCTGCTACTACACTGCAAAACACTACTGCCGTTTGTCTCAGTCTGCTTGGGCACACAACTTCCTATTTGTTGGGGTTGGGTGTGTGTGTGCACAGTTTAGGTAGGTGTGAGGAAGTGAAGGAGCAGGAGAACACAGGGAGATAAAAGATAGTTTGTTTTTAAAAGACAGTGACCAGATGGACTGGATAATTAAGTAGTTCTCATAGACTTGCAATACTGTGTGTGTGTGTGTGTGTGTGTGTGTGTGTGTGTTCTCTCTGGCTTGGTGAACGATAAAACCCAGTAACCACACAGAGCGTCACTGTCACTGACCATATGTTACACTGTGTGGGTGTGGGTGACACAAAGATCATGGATGTGCCTTACAAAACAAAGTTTAACCTAATATAATCTATAGATAACATAATAACCTGTGAATTGAAGTTGGAGCTAATAACATGGCATTGTAATTTATTTACTGAGTCCAGTTGCATTAGATACATCCATTGGAGGATTGTGGAGACCTGGAGCCAATATGCCAGACAGGTCACCAGTCATGCATATGGTATTTACATTTTTTTGTGCATAATACAGCCTTATATATCACAAACAATGGCAATATTTCTATCACTTTAAAAGCTTTAGCCACAAAACCATTGTTGTTTTCTCTCTGTTCTTTGTTGCAATGGGCATGATGATGCAAATAAATCTACTGTCACCACGAACATAACACCAACTTCCTGAGCTGAACTCACAACAGATGCATTTTAGTGTGAAGACAGGCCTTTATTGTGCACACAGAACACCCCCACAGAAACTTCAATCAGTTTAACTACTATAGAAACCCAGTGTACTGCATGTGTGACTTACAATAAACATTTTACGCTCCCTTATGTCACACACATCAAGGAAGTGCAAACAGAGTCCAAATCCTACATCATGCAAGTTCACAGCTCTTCCAAACAAGGTAATGTCGACGCTGCATTCTTCTAAGCTGTCGCAGTATCAACACGGCGTAGAATTAGATAAAGGTCTACTGCTCTGAGAATGCAGCAACCCTCTTCCTCTCACAGCTTCATGTGTCCAAAGTGCTTTATATAAAAGCCAGATTCTCCCCTGGCTATAATTAACATGCCAGCACACACAGTAGCATTCACCCTAGTGGAAAAAAATATTGCTCTGAATAGCAGTCTCCAGGGACTGGATAGTCAGGAAGTGGTTTTGTAAGCAGTGACTACTGTCCACTGCGTTTATGTGGACATTCCTGTGCAGGGAGGAGGTTTATCGGCATAAAACGGAGAAACATCCTCTTTCTTTAAGATGACTTTCTTAAGAAGAAAGCTTTGTTTGTCATTGTCACAGTACACTTTACAACAAAAGCTCTGCTTTTAACCCATCATACACACACATGTGTAAGCAGTGGGCTGCTACAGTACAGTACATACTGCATGCAGGGGGCCTTACTCAAGGGCCAAAAGTGGGATATAAACCCCAGCCTTCTTGGTTGCAAGACCAACGCTCTAACCATCAGGCTACCAAGACCCCAAAAACCTGAACGCCTGAACAGGGACTTGAACCCTGGACCCTCAGATTAAAAGTCTGATGCTCTACCGACTGAGCTATCCAGGCTCTTGTTGCTCATCTGTGATACTGTGTGACTTTACGTTGACATGTTAATATCACTGATTTGTATGTTACAAAAATGTTTGCAAATATACCTTTATTTTCACTATCATTTGTTTTATATCCAATGTTGGAACAATGGTGGTACAGTGAAACTATGAGAGTTACTAATACAACTGGATGTACTAAGGATTTTTAATTTGTAAAACACCCAACCTTTTTTCTATTCTTCCACATCCTTTTAAATAATATAAATAAATAAAGGTCTTCCATGTGAGCAGAATGACAGTGATGAAAGCTTCTTCCTCCCTCACCACGGTAGGGGGCGCCAGCGTGTAGTTTAAATGACCAACTTGAGATTCACTGAGAAATTCATGTTTAGCTAACGTGCTTTAACTTTCCCCGATAAAACCTAAATTTCCAAAACACACGAGCTACCTCTTTAGTATTAGCGGTACATTTTTGGGTTGGCTGCTTTTTAAGTTTGGGTTAAAGTAATTAGCCCCATGGGAGAACGGAAAACACCGAGTGGGACCGCTTTACTTTCCTTTTTTTTCCCTTTTTTTCCCAGCGTCAGAGTCAACTTCACAACTTTTCAGCTAAACGTCTGTCTGTAGGACACCGTTTACAGCGTCTCACTTACCCGTTGGTCATTTCAGAGATGCCGAGCATCGCGCCGCCGGGTCCCGGTAAACACTGGTACTGTTTGTGTCTGAGCAGCAGGAAGACAGATGTTGGACAGTTAGCGGCGGCTGGTTGTCATACAGCGAACAGAATGGCGCACACCGGCCTCGCCTCTGCCCTCAACGCGATACTACACTTCCGCTTCTTGCTTTCACAATTAAAGCATTGTACCGTCAACGTCACCAGGCTGTCAAATGTATAAATATAATCAAAAGGTAAAGCTACACTACCCCAGTTGATCAGTTTCTATAAAACTTATAAAAATTACTTTGTGAGTAAAAATACCCGAAAAGACTTTTTTGTATGCTTTTTAAAAAACTCACAAGTGTAAAACATAAACAAAAGTTGTACACCTTGAGTATTGTATAATTGTATATGCTGGATCTCTTATTGGGACTTATTGGGATAAAACACAGTCATTGTTTCTGTTAACGCACTAACACCTGTGCGTTTTCTATGAAATAATGTTTTTTTAATTTTATTCTGGTGTATGGTATTACAGATCATGACCGACAAGTATAACGAATAGTTTGGGAAAAGATGAGACGACCATATAATAGTTAGTACCCCAAAATGGTTTGAGTCTACATAGAGGGACACGTTTATTGCAGTCAACGAAATATTTTATTTTGAAATCAAAAGGAACCATCTTCTTTTTTGTCGTGTATCATCGGCAGCTTTTCACTCTGTCTGCCAGCTTCAACCACAGAAGGATCACAACAGGGATTTTATTGTGATCCGCCCTGAGACCACAGCAGTCTGAGATGTGCTGGTGGATCAACACATTAAAGGTGTTTGTTCGGCGGCTGACGTCACTGCTGCTGCTCCTTAATCCTCTGTCGTGTCATGTCATGAAAACATCTGGCCGGAATAACTACTTTCTATGGAATGTTTAACTTTTCATCCTGGAAACTATAACATGGCGGCAAGATATTGTGAAGAAACGAGACAAAAAAACAGTGCCATTTAAATGACCTAAAAATACAGTGTAATTATACAATTAGAATAATTAGTATCCACCGGTTTTTACAGACACACTTAATGGAAAGTGTCACTGCTACAAAAAAATAAAGGTACACAAATAGATCAACAGTCAAATTTAAGAAAATAACTATAAGAAGTTAATGATATTCCTGCTCTATAGGGTGGACAGAGCCAAATAACAATTCCTTTGCTTCATTTGCAGAAATTGCAGATGTTTCCTCCCCTGACTGCATCATCATACCCTTAACCACATTTATTTCCTTAAAAGGAAAGGCCTTGCTACCCCCTTCCCTCATCCAGCAGGATTCAAGACTTTCATAGTAACAAGGGAAATTCATAGTAAGACATGAGCGATGTATCTGATCACACAGACTGGGACTGAAAGGCTATATAAATCAAATTTCCCACCTTAAATTAAAATTCTGATTGTGATTTGTTTACTACAAACATGAATAAAGAACTGTAGATGCAATGCTTACTGCTGAAATGGATGCAAAGACATTTTAGACATTCTCCATTCTCATTTATGTTGTTTTTATTTTCATTATAGTAAGAAATCGGACCCAGACACAAGAAAACAAACATCTCTGATATCATTTTTTGCCAAATGTAAATAAAGATTTCAGTATGAATGAGCACTATGTTAACAAGTTAAACTATTTCACATAGAGTAAATGCTTATTGGAATAGTCTCTCTTAACTTCTGCTGACATAATCCATCATAAATATAAAAGCCTTTGATAAAATACATTCACTTATGCTGCGGGAATCACAAAAAGGCCGGTGGAATGTGAACAGGCCAGTAATCTTAATCTTACGATTTAACCAAAAATGTAATGGAAAAGTGTGTGGATCAGTCTCAACAGAAAGATCGACAGAGGTCAGGATAATACAATGTAAAAGTAGTACGTAGTACTCTGGTAAGAAAACACTCAAGGACACACTGTAGCAGGGTGGATGTGATTGATGTCATGTGGGGACTAAACAGCTGTTTTTAGATGTCAATGAGTGAAAAATCGAATTTTCTGAGGTTTAAGAGCAGCAAAATGTAAAAGGTTCACAAAACCGAAACAAGAACAATGTCAAGAAAACAAAAACACAACAAAGTTTCAAACCCTCATCACTACAGGATATGGTAATATCCACAAATTAATGACTTTAACTGCCTCAAACTTCAGACTTAATCTGAACAAGTCAGACTGAAAAACTGCAAATGCACCACAAACGACAACAGAGCAAATACACTAGTCATCATCTTACTCAGTAATGTTGGTCATCTGACCTTGATAATCTGAAATACGCATGTCCCTGTATTAGATTAAATGGACCCCAGGCATAGTTCTTATGTTCAGTCCATTCAATAAAACAAACATACTCCAGACTGTTTTCCAAAGCACACAACTTTTACCTTCTGGTCAACAACTAGTAAAAAATAAAAGCAGAGATGATTTTAAAATGTCTGCCTGCAATGTAGTGAAACACATTCAAAGGTCTTTAATGCCTAAGTATACCCTTAAAACCAGCATAGAGCTATGTATATTATGTGTGTTTTCTGTTCCCTAACAAACATCTGATGACCATACTTAAATTATGCTATTATAGCTATCCCATTAATTTACTTCTCCCATACATTTTGCATACATTACACATATAATACGATGTTGCTCTTACAACATCATACCCAACCCGTTCACATTTTTTTCACTGCAATTATGATGCCGTACAATGGCGGATAAGCATCACTTCAAAGAAGTGTAACCATGTCCAGTAAATGTGAGGAATACAATTACATGTCACTAGTTAGTAATAACATGGAAGACAGAACAATGTCACAGTCAACAGTCATTGACAAGAAACTAATGTACCCTTTGCACCATTAATTCAATCGTCATCTAAAATGTTTTGGTTTTATTTCTATCACATACATTTATTCATACACTCATACTTCTACATTCATTGGTCCTTTCAATTGTGTCCCAGAAATGATGCAAGTGCCCCAGCTAACCTCCCAGTCACTTGTCACTGTTTTGAATGCATAGCATAACTGCTTCATACAGGTTTTCACAGAAGAACGCACAGTAGCATCTCAGCACTGTGCTTTTGTTTGTCACAATGTCTATCTGATTCCAGACCAACTGTGGAGGTAAGAGGTCCAGCCTGAGCCGCGAGACCCCTCCACCTCACCTGCACAAAAGAGAGATAAGAACCCCTGGTTAGAAATTTCAACATCAAAAGTCAAGATCTGGAGATAAATATTAACAGATGAGTAACAGTGTGCATAAACATTATTACATAATCAACACATAAATCATAGGTTGCTGCTGTGCGTCTGTGTGTGCTGGGACACTGTTTGAACCTTGCTATATTGTGACATGTAATACAGTTTATACATACTGTACCTTGTGCAATGGCAGCCAGTTTGCTTTTCTCCTCTGGACTGAGCTGCAGCATGGTGTTAATAACAGGCAGGAGCGCCTGTCTCTCGCTGCCAGACTGCAGGAAGATGAACTGCAGCAGGACATTCTTCAGATACTCCAAATTGGCTACACTCTTCTCCCTCTCCTGGTTTCGCTCTAAACGACGCACTTCACTCTTCAACAGCTAGCCGGTGAAAAAAATCAGAAATATGAAATGAATAAATAAAACCACCTGAGACTTAACAAACCTCCTGCATCCATCAAACGTAGCTTCCTAGAATCAGCATTTCTTTCTAGAGTGGACAAGATATACATTTTATCTTGCAATACTCTTTCACAGCAGTCATTTTACTCCACAGATGTTGTTTACTATATCAAAATTAGCTTTGGTAAATAGAACCTGTTGAGCTGTCACTGTAACGGCCTGCACAATGCAAGGGCTCTGGAGCTGTATTGCAAATGTATTCAATTCAGTATTCTAAAAAGGTACTGTGATGTTTCCTTTGCCATTACAATGCAAGCTCAACTCAGTATACAGTTCAACGTTATTATTTTATAGTTTCATGAATGAAAATATATATTTAACAATTTAAATTACATAGCTTTCGTTTGCTTTACAAATCGCGTTACTCCTTCAGGCGCGGAATAAGCTATTTTGATCCTCCATTCTTTCCGTTGCGACCTTACACATAACAAATATGGCGGCGCTCTCTTCAACAGCGCTGTCTGATGTGTAAGGAGAAACACAGAATAACAGCAGGCTATGACAACGACAAACATTGAGCGTAATCTATTTAAAACTGGAAAATATCGTGTATAATGGGGATAGAGCGTCTACTGTGCGGGATGTTGGAGTTTTACTCCAAACAGCTTTCACTCGGTAATGTTCAACACAGAGTTAGAGTCTTTCGAAATGTGTCCTTGTCGGCACAGACTCCACCGAGTAGCGATCTGTCAAACCGGATCAGAGGTATTTCGGGACGGTGCTGTTGGACATTGAGCCACACAGGCCGCCCGGTCGCTCACAGACAGCTGGCGGCCCGCCGCAGCCTCTCCACTTCCGCACAGCCCCCCAGAGATGTCACCCTGTTCGAACACGACAGGACGCGCTTCTTCCGGCTGCTCGCGGTCTTCTGCGGCGGACAGTTTCTCTTCTGGACGTATCTGGCCCACTTCGCCTACACTGGCCTCAGAAGCACGGGGGGTTCTGGGGAGAAAGGGAAAACCAAGACGCCCACCACCACTGGGCTGGCAGGGATGTGGAGCTTTGAGATGAACCTGGGGTCAAACAACTGGAGGTATGGCTTCACACTGGGATGCCTGACAATAGGAGCAGGGATCGTGGGGCTTGGGACTCTGTTTTGCCGTCGATCTGTCAGCAAGGTGGTTTTACATCAAGGCGGGAGGATGGTGACAGTTTGCACACAGTCACCTTTGGGACTTGGCTGGGGCCAGAGAATAACAGTCCCATTGTCCGAGGTAGCCTGTCTTGCCCACAGACATGAGGCTCCCACTTTCATCCCCCTCAGGGTCAAAGGGCACAAGTTCTACTTTCTCCTGGACAAAGAGGGGACCCTGAACAATGCTCGACTATTTGACACCACTGTAGGGGCATACCGCTCATTTTAAGATGGAGTTTTCCAAACTGTGTGATACACTTTTCAATTGATTTAATTTTACGTATCTATGACATGCCAGGTTCTGTTGGATTGTTTCTCATCACCAAAATAAAAGAAATGTACAAGATTAAGATTAAAAAGTGTTGAGTTGAGTTCTTTTTGATTAGTACTTTAGAGTTAATAAAAATATTTATATTGAAAATTATTTTAAGTGATTAATGTGTGTAATTTCAAATTCAAATCACATCAGTCAAGTTAAATTAACAATTTTGACATAGTTAGTTAAAACTGTCGACAGATTGCCTTTTATGTATGTATATGTTTGTGTGTACATATACGTACAGTGATCTGCTCCATGAGAACAGCATTGGTGGCCTCTGTTTCGTGCAGCAGGCTGTTCATATGCTCCATGCTGCGAGTAGCTGTGGTCAGCTTTTGACTCAGCTCTTCTTTGGTAGGCTCTGCTGTCCAGACAAATGGCTCTAGAGATGAAACCAAATACATAAGATGATGGTTTGAAAACTTTATGGGAGTAAAAGCCAAGTCTGTGCCTTGTGATAATGGATTATCACACAAACCCTTTTTAAATTTGCATTTCTTAACATAAACAGGTTTAATATTGTTTCTGTTTGCGTTAAGTAAAATAGTGAATCTGTAGTTTCTTTTGTCGGACATGTTGTTACGGCCTGAGTTAATTGTGATGCTGCATCTTTGTTGAATAACATACCTTTTTTGGGATCTGGAGACATGAGCAGCTGTTCCAGAGAGGGAAGGGGTGAAAGTGCAGGAGAGGGGCTTTCACTTTCAGTGGTCTCCATACCCTCACCCTCTTCCCTGGCCATAGACTGAAGGTCACTGAGGGACATTAGTCCTAGCCCTGCCTGGTTCTGATCTGTATTTCTGCGTTGAGAGTCTGATGCCAGAGGCTTACGGTTGGAATGGACTGCACCTGAAAGAGGGTGTAAGGTTTGTAGATGAACAATATTTTATTTTCATTTTTTTAAAATACTGGATTAAATATTTATCGATTATTTCAGAATTAAATAGACAATGAACAAAGAAATGTCAGGGCAATTTAAAGTGTGCACAATCCCTCACTACGAATCTCTACTACATTTCACAACAAGATGTGAATCAGTGTCCTACTTCTTTGTAACATGGGGGGCACTAGCCTCACTTTTCTGTTATTCAGTTGATCTGGAATATCAAACACAGGTGGGAAGAGAAGAGAGAGAGTGAGGAGAGAGTGAGGTGCACAAGAGAGTGGGTGGACAAAAGAGAAGATTGTGATTAATGTACCTGAAACTGAACCAAGAGGCCAGAGGACCTACAGTCTGGCCCTCTCCTCACTGGCTCCACATAGCTCAGTGAGATGAGTCCAAGATGATAAATTCCTTCTAAATGCATAATGTGTTATATTGCATCTCTCAATCCAGGGCTAGAATGACAACAATCCTGGCTTACTGATGAAATGACACTTATGATTTTGTAGAATTCTTAAACATTACAGTCCACAGCAGTGATGACACTCAGCAACACAGAGATCTGTAGCCTCCACCATTTACTTACCTATGAAAGACGTTTGTGGATATAATATTTGTCTTTTTTAAATGTACAAAGCTGAAAAGTTTAGTGTGGGGGATTTTAGTGACATCTAGTTGTGAAGGTGTAAACTGCAACCTACTGAAAACAATCTGAGCTGCTTTGGCCTTCAGTATTGTAAAAACCTGAAAGGTCTTCTTAAGAGCCAGTGTTTAGCGTGTATGTTTTGAGCAACTGTTTAGCTATAAATTGTTGTTGATGATTGCTCATTTATTAAAACCCTTTCATGAGAACATTAATAGCATTTGAGGCCAGCAGTTTTATGTGCCACATGTCCACCTGGGCCAGTAAAACACAACTATATGAACTGAACTGCCATGAAATCAAAATATTGAAGTTAAAAAAAGCTCAAATAATACTTTCAATTAAGCCTGATACTGGCTCTATATACCACACTGATCCTGGCGTGCATCTGTGAGCCACTAATGATGAGTCTGTCCAGATGCCGCAGTGAGCTGTTTCCCACACTGAGAGGCGGGAACGGAGCTGAGGAGCGTCAGCAACACCTGGCCATGCTCAAATGACAAGAAGTAACAGTCGCATGCACACGTTCCTTTTCTAGTCATTACTATGTGTGTGCTTGCTGTTTGACTCTAGAGGGCAGCTGTGTGGGAGGTGATGAATGCACTTCCAGCTACCACTCCACTGACAAACAGAGCCAGACCCCCCCTTTCGTCTGTTCTCTCACTCCCAATTCCCTTCAGCGAAGCGAGTAAACATAATATACAACTCAACACTAATATGATGCTGTTCTTTCAAAACTTGCGCCTGTTGCTGCCTGTTACTTCTGCAGCAGATACGTGTTCTGCTGTGAATTAACAGATATATGTTTACCTTCATTCTTTTCGGCTTCTCCTTCATAAACAGAAATGGGTACTGATAAACTGATACATTTTTATGCCATTTTTAATTTCCCTGGATGCTTACTGTTCTGGCTCTGCAGGCTAAAGAGCTGCTCCTCAACACGGGTCAGTTGGCTTTGGAGGGTCTCCACTGTGGTTCGGTGGTCATCCTGCAGCTTTCTCAGCTGCTCCCTGTAAGTCTGACGCTGGGCCTCAACCTGAGATGACAGGTCAGTCTGGGCCTGCGACAGGTCTGACCGCAAGGCCACATTTTCTGCCTGCAGTGACAGCAGCCTGGAGGTGGAGATCGGGGGGGGGGGGGGGAAAAGGGGTGGCGGGGGGGGGGGGGGGGGGGGGGGGGGGGGGTTGAATAAGGAGTTTAGATTCAGCTGAATTAGTGGTGAATAAACAGGAAAAGACAGGAGAGTGATGGCTCACATTATTGTAAAATTCCACCTAAGGAGAAGTAGTTTGGAAAAAGCAACAGCCTAGCAAGCTCACCTCTCACGGAGTTCTGCCTCCTTGCTAACTGTTTCCTGGAGGATTTTATTGTGTCGCTCCAGAAGAGTGTCGTGTTCGGTTTGGAGCTGCTGCAACTCTGCGGCGCTGCTCTGGAGGCTCTGCTGGCTCTCTGCCAGCCTGGACTTCAGCTGGTCTACCTGAGAGGACAAATGCTCCCTGCCAGACACACATTATATTAATTGGTTCTGTCTCTCTTGATGTGTTGACTGACACAATCAGTATTCACATTGTTGCAGTTCATTGAGTTTATACATGCAATTAATTTACTACACTACTTCACTGTGTGCAATAACCCGGTCATGTGCAATAATAATAATTCGGTACTGAGCAGCATTGTAAATACTGTTGATTGTTTTTGAGACCATATATAGTTATTTTATTTTATTTTATTTTATTTTATTTTATTTTATTTTATTCTACTGACTTTTTCTCTGTAAACTGGGCACTGCTTAAAAGGAATTTCCCGCAAGGGATTAATAAAGTATTCTGAATCTGAATCTGAATCTGAATCTGAATTAACATTGCAATTCTTTCTCATGTATTTTTCTCTGTGTTTATAACGCTTCTGTGCTTATCCTGACTTTAGTACCACAAATAGCTTGTACTAATATGCAACAAATGAATCCTGTTTTATTTAGGTTAAAGTTGCAGTTTAATATTTTTTTTCAAGTATTTATTACCATTTCTTATACTAACTTTAATTCATCCAGCTTTACGATGCCATACTTTGTGACCAGCATCAGCTGCCTTACATAGAAATTTCCAACACAATGACAGTGTTATAATTAAAAGAAAAAAAAAAAAAACAGTGAAATCCATCCATGCACAGAGCAAAACAATAACAACAGGCACTGAAGAAATCCTCTCATTAATATTATAAATTTGCAATGAGAAAACACTAAATGCAGATAAACAAGGATGACAATACATTTGTGGGGATTAAATAACAAAAAGGGGAGTAAAAATAATCTGGTTAAAATATTAAAATGCTAAAAGAAGTGAGTGTAATGAAAGATTTAAAGTAGCCTACTGAGAGGAAAAACAAGCCAGACTTAATAATTAAATACAGAATAAACGGATACAGCAGTAAAGCAGGCTAAGATGTATGAACAGACAATTAAAGTTTCAACTAAAAGTCTTAAGAGGATAGGTCTAGAGTTTGCAATGTAACACTGTTCAGACTGCCTCCCTGCAAGAACCCTTTTTGGCTCAACTGTCATACAGGTAGTGTCCTTACCTCTCTAGCACCTCTCCGTCACTCTGAGCATTGGATTTGCTCTTCTGCTGCTTGAGCACATTATGAACTCGCACCTTGTAACTTTCAAACTCGCCTGTGGTTGCCACAAGATCAGCCTGTAATCACACATTACAGGATTACAAAATTAATCAGATATATACATTCATTCAAACAATACTGTAGTGTACTGTGTTCCCTGTAGATGAAACCTTTGTTTTTAGATTTGTGATACTAAACATGTGAGAACAGTGAACCTGTAATATTTTTATACTGATATTTCAAATGGTGCATCATTAACCTACTTAGGCATATCTCTTTTAATATCAAATCTACTCTAATTGCTGTCTCTGGAAGACTGCTGCATCAGACAATCTACCTCTGTCTGCAAAAAACCACCACCTTAGCTGAATAAAAAAGTAATGAAATCATCAAGAAACCAATGTTTGTCTCACTAATGCTAGGGCTTCTGCTTGTGAGTGAAAATCAGGAATCCGTTACTGGATGTGTATTTCTATTGTTTTCAGCCATTTTTCCTACATAGCGGTGCCAGCTGGAGGCTGGATCATGCATTTGCACCTGGATCATTAATCTATATGAATATCTCAGACTGATGATTTGAGCCACTTTTAACAAGGCGATGACAAGTTGGAAAGGAGATGAGGGAAAATTAAAAACTGCAAAGGCAGCGTAATAAAAGTTCTACAAATACAATAAAGCCGAAAAAGACAAGATATGAAAGGGAAGAAAATGCCAAAATGTTGGCAATGCCTACCTTAGCATCATCTCTCTCTTGCTGCAGGTTATTGATGTGTTGTTGCAGGAAGCTGATATTTCTTTGTTGCTGTTCCGATGTGGACCTCAGCTGCTCCTGCAGACGATGGCACTCCGCTGTCAGCTCACTTACCTCAATCTAATTGCATAAGCACACACACACTTGTTTTAATATGTGCACTACGTACTCATACATTGATCATTAAAAGAGACAGAAGAGAGGAGTTTTTCTGTGTGGGGCTGTTAGCATTACCTTGGTGCTTTCCAGCTGCTGTTGGTTGGCTTCCAGCTCTCCTTTAAGAGACGTCTGCAGGATCATGAGGGAGCTCTCCTGCACACATACAGTCAAATTGTTAGCTGCAAGGTGAAAACTTAAATACTTACACCTGAATATGCAAACATGGCAAAGCACCCACAAAATGATCAACTATTCCAAACATGTTCAAGGCCGTCTCCTCAGCACCTGTATTATATTTACATTCATCTGGCAGTGGTGTTATACACAGTAAATCCAGAGGAAAACAGGAAATCCAGAGGGAAACATTGACAAACACACTCACACAAACAGACCTGTATCGTGGCATCGGCCAAGTCCTTCTTGGTCTTCACTAGCAGCTGTTTCATCTTGGAGGTCTTCTCCTCCCCCTGGTCTAGCTGAGACTTCAAAGCCTCTGGAGATGGAGCGAGAGAGAGAGAATAAAAGAGACCGAGCAACAGGAAGAAAGAGAAATATGAAATGGTTGAAGTGCAATTCACACTGGAGTTACAGGCAAATTACACATTGCAATGTTTCCCATCTTAGGAGCAGCAAATTAGTAGGAAAAATGGATGATTACTATTGTTGAATACAGACTTGTGTTCCTAAAACCTCCAGTATATATTCTTTGTGTTTAAAGTGAGTTTTTTCTCTCCCCTGTCACCAAAGTGCATGTTAGTTAGGTTTCTCTATTTTTTAAGGTCTGAATTGGACTGTAATTCACAGGTTAAGGTTTATTACTGATTAACAAGAAAACATCTGGAATCTTGTTGCGACACAGTTTATCTTCTGTAAATCCTGAATAATGCAAAATAAAAGATGTATTTCTGGAGGTATTAATCAGTGCGTCAGCAAGTGATTGTAAATGTGACCATGTCTATACCGATTTCCTTCTTGAGTGTGTCCTCCCTCCGGACCAGTGTGCTTATCTGGGCCTTCAACTCTTCAGCACATTCATCCCTCTCAGAGAGTTTGGCGTTGAGGTCTTTCACCAGACGCTCGTAGTCGGCCATTTCCATGTCGAGCAGTGAGTTTTGCTGCACCTCCTAAAAGAAGAGTCAACATTCTACATACTTAGAGGGGGAAAATGACCAAAATCTTTTCTTTATACGCACACGCACACACAGCTGTATAGACAGATCGAGTTAGTTATGTGTCATTATCTATTCGTTCTTTTATTTCTCAGCACTCATTATTATTATTATGAGCTTTCAAAATAACATGTTGATTTGGCTGTCCTCAGAATGAGGACACATGACAGATCAGATCTCCTGACAGCCTTTGTGTTCACGCTTGTACAATGTAGGTCTCCACTAATGGAGCAGGTCCTTTGCTGTGGGCTAGAATCACTCTCTTTCTCTCTGAGAGGTACTGCTGTAGCTGCAGGCCTGCCATCACCACTCTAGTCGCTTGACTGGACAGGCCCCCTGAGACACTAATGTCTGAGAAGCATTTTGTGTTTGTGCGTTTGTGTGTGTGTACCTTGCGTAGCTGCTCCAGCTCCTGAGCAGTCTGCTGAGATTCCTGCTGCTGCTTGTGGAGCTGGGCTGTCAACTCTTCTACCTCCTTGGTGGCAGATGACAAGTCCTGTAGAAGCAAGGGGACTTTGGATTCTATTGAATTCATATAATAAAATTAATGAATCATAGCAACTTTAAGCATTTCTATGACACTGTTGAGATAAGACAAAAAGCAGAAAACAGGGACCACAAGAGTACATCAGTATGTACATGTCCCCTCATTTCTACCTTTATCTTCTGTTCTTTCATAGCTCTCTCAGCCAGCAAGTCTTTGTCCAGACTAGCTGTCTGTCTTTGCAGCTCCTGGTTCTGGGCCTCTAGCTGCCTCAGCGTGGCCCTGATCGTCTCCATACCAGCCAACAGGTCCGCCTTCTCATTGCACAGCATCTCATTCTGAAAAACAATCATAACGCCAGATTACTGTCAGTTGGCAGATTTACACCTTGAAAATGATCATTAGAAATAAACAGGACCTAATTTCATGTTAATTTGTGAAATATACAAAAAATTGATGTCCAACTTAAGTCTACTAGTTACCTTCAATGACAAATGTCATTGAGTGATTAGGTAAAATGTTGTGACTATTTAGGTATGATTTACTTCAACTGATGTGATTAACACATTACCTGTGTTAATAACAGCTAATGTTATAATATTACTGTTTTCTGTACAGGTAGAGATTATTCTAAGATCTTTTGGGCACAAAACAGTGGATGTCATGTTGAAAAATGTCTCATTTAAACCTTAAAGCGTTACCACTTATAGATACAAGGTTTTCATCTGGAAATGCACATATTGAAAGTCAGTCATGCAAATCTGACAGCAGCAGCCTCTGTGGGCTTTCTCTG
Organism: Trinectes maculatus; assembly: GCA_016785345.1. NCBI lineage: Eukaryota > Metazoa > Chordata > Actinopteri > Pleuronectiformes > Achiridae > Trinectes > Trinectes maculatus. The sequence goes on from JAFBJQ010000095.1 coordinate 22,446, forward strand.
CAAGGAACACTGAACCAGCAGCAGCAGCAGCTTCCCGTCATCTGTCAGACAATCACTAAAACTATGAATGGTAAACAGAGATGTCTTGACATACTCTGAGAAATCCTAGTCTGACCATCCACCTGAGACACAGCACAAACAAAAATAAACCTGTGTCTTAGAAAATAGTGTTCCATTACCACATAACAGATGGAAGTTATACTATGCTCCATTTACTTGCCTGTTGTTCTCTCATAGGAAAGAGACAGTTATGAGCTTCCGCAGAGGTGTATATATACACACCATTCCTCCCTCGCTTACCGAGACACATCTAATGAGCTATTTGAGGGTGCAGCGCTGTCAAGCAGAGCCGTGAAAAGTGTCACTGGCTAAAACGACTCACTGTAAATCAGATGAAAACTGAGTTATGAGAAAACTATAGGAGAGATATATTGCAGGACAAAGTGGCACTGCTTAGATTTACTGGTGGGTGAAAGCGATTTCGGTGTTTGTTACTGGTAAAGCACCTGTGTGTGTGTGTGTGTGAGTGAGTGTGTGCTACCTGTGAGACAGCACTGCTGAGTCGTTTGGTCAGCTCTGTAATCTGTCTCTCTCCCGCCTCCACCTTCTCTCTCTCCTTATCCAGTTGCTCTGTTTGCCTGTCGTAATCTATCTGTAAATTCTACACATACCACACACACATTAATTAGTGAAAGCTGGTTGAACAGCTCAGTGAAGGTAAACACCATGAATCTCAAATATCCACTGCATTTACAGTTGCGTATAGATGGGGGAAAACTCTCATTAGACACAGCACAGTGGTTTCTCCTCTAGTGAGACTGGGTCATAAAGCACAGTGCAATCTGGGGGCTGTTTATGAAGACCAACATCACACACAAAGTGGGTTTTGAAGAGAGCACCCTTTCACTTGCCAATTAAGAACAAATTAAGAATGAAAGAAATGAATCAGATGTCTAACGGTTAAAGTGTCAGTTTCACTTAGGGAGAAAGTTACAATCTGCTTTTACTTAGCTGGAAATCAAATTATTTAAATTGTCATCGACTGGGTGTCATGTGATACACATGTAAGAAGTTGTGCCACTTTTAATCAACCAGAGAGACATGCTGAAACAGGATTACAATATATTCCCATCATATATTATTATGTTACAATAAACTTAACTTTAAGTAAAACATGTCTGTAAAACAAAAAGTAACCAGGGTGTAAGCAGTATATTCTGGTAGTTTTTCTGTCCATCCTCCTCTCTACTTACCTTGTAGCCTTCAGCACTGTGGATGATATCTTTCATAGAGCTGTTCACTTTCTCCCTCTCTGCTTTCAGTGATTCTACTTCCTTGCTGAGGTTTGCAATCTAAAAATAATCAATTACAGATTAAAACATTAATAATCACCACTCTGATCAGTGATTAGATATTACATTTATAAATGCGAAATAAAGGACACAAACATTTACCTCTTTCTTACTGATGTCTAGCTCTTTTTTTGCTTTGACTGCAACTGCCTTGATTTTGCCCATCTTCTCATTCTCTTTCTCCAGGAATGCTGAAGGGAACAGATGTTATGAAGCTCCAAAGTATATTCTGAGATGAAAATGATTTTGTACCTTCTCAAATAATGTGTGTAAATAACGTGCAGTTTGAGGCAAATGTGTCGCCTTCATACCTATTTTATTTGTGATCTCACTGGCCGTGTTTTCCTCAGAGGAAGCAGACTGGGCAGCAGACTCCTAACAGTGTGAAGGTGGAAAAAGTGAAAATTGGGGCAAGTGCACAAAAAGAAGAAAAACAACCCTGTTACTCATCAATAATTACCATTTAAAAGGAAGTGTTTTTTTCATTTTAAAGCTGCTGACAGTTAATAGTTTTATTATAGTTGAATATCCGATATCCTCATCCTCATTCACACAGGGTACAATATAATAAATACATTAATAAATACACACACACACACACACATATTCATACATATCCTGTGATATATATGAATATATCAAAGGACACACTCCTTTATTTTTACTTACTTGCCAAACAGCTTAAAATAGCACACAGCAAGTTGGAAATGTTTGTTAGACACGGCTACTCATTAATTTGAACATTAAGGCGTAATCATGATGTGTAATTAGTATAATTTTAGTCATCAAATGATCATTTTTGTATGGATTGATGTGATAGTAAGAAAAAACACATCGGGGGCTGCACTCACCAGGAGAGCAGCTATTTCCGCCCTGAGCTGTGATATGAGTGAATCTTTCTCTGTCAGCTCTTCTCTGTATTCTCTTCTTTCTTTCTCCATGTTCTCCGTTTCCTCCTTCTTCCCTTCTTTCTCCTCTGCCATCAGTGAGATTTGATTCTGCAGTTCCTGGTTCTCCTTAGTTATGTTCTCACTGACTGACTTCATCTCCAGCAGGTCTTTCTGCAGTCCTTCTGCATCCTTCACCAACTCCTCCATGTTGTTTCTTAACATGTTCCTCTCCTGCTCCAGGTCTATGATGCGACCCTGGAGCTCCTCCTGAACCTCCTCTATTCTTCTCTCCCCTTGAGCCTGTTCAAGACAGGTCTTCAAAAGATCCCTCTCCTTTCCCAGCTCATCTATACGCACCCTGAGCTCCTCAACCTCATCAGTGGAACTTTTGAGTACTTCATTCATATTTTCTTCCAGCACTCTGATGGAGGTGCGGGCCTGCTCCACCTCCTCTGCCATTGAGCTCAATTTCACCTCAAGGTGATGTTTTTCAGCCTTCTCCTGCTCCAGCTGAGCCTCCAGGGCTCCCAGCTCAGAGCAGAAAAGCTCCTTTTCTTCCTGGACTTTAGCAAGCCCTGCGGATGCATCCTCGAGTTGCTGGTGGAGATCTTTGTTTTCTGTGGCAAGCTCGTTTATAGTCGTCTCTAAAGCAGAAACTGTCTCCTGCCTTCTTTCCACCTCCTCTTTCAGACTTAGACCTATCTTTTCCACCTCCTCGTTCAGATGTCGCACTTTGTCCTCCTCATCTTTTTTCAAGCATTTCAGCTCCTTCTCTTTCTCCTCCAGCAGCATCTCAATTTCTTTTGCTCTCTGATCATTCAGTGTTTGCATTTCCTCTTCTGGCTTGTGAAGCTGGGACTGCAGTTTGTCTCGCTCTTCACTCAGTGTTTTGACCATATCTTTAAGATTTTGGGTCATCTTTTCGTTCATCTGCATTTGGGAGAGGATCTCCTCGTTTCTCCTGGTTAACTCCTCAACAGATTGCTCCAGGTCAACCTGTAAAGATGTTTGTTCCTCTGCAGATGCATGGTCATCACCTCGGGAATCTTCAGGTTTCCTCTTCTCTTCTGCCATGTTCTTCATCAAAGTGTTGTTCTCCTCTGTAATCTCTTTGACCCTCACTAACAGGGAATCTCTCTCCTGGCTGAGTGTTTCAACCTTATCTTGAAGTTCTTGTACAGTATTAGCACCCTGCTTCTTCATGGCTTCGTATTGCTGAATAAAATCATTTGTCTTCTCAACCAGTTCAGTCTCTATACCTTGAAGTATGTCCCTCATGTGCTGACATTCTGCCTGGGCAGAGTCCCTCTCCCTTGTCAAAGTCTCACACTGATCCCTCAGGTCCTGGTTCAGCATCTGCTGCTCCTGTGGATTTACTGCTGACTCTGTGGAATCAGACTGGACCAGTTGTTGGCCCTGATGGAGAGGCATTGCAGGATCAGTGGAGGGACTGGTCATCTGCATCTCGTTGATTTTGAACTCCAGCTCTTCCCTCTCCATCTGGAATTCTTCCTTGGCCCTCTCCAGCTCAGCCTCCAGCTCAGTCTTCACATTACTAATCAGGGTGAGCTCATCGTGTAACATGGTGTTCTGGGCTTGAAATTCTTCCAGAGCTTTTCTCAGTCTGCCAGTCTCTGTCTCCTCACCATCTCCATGGCTGGACTCACCCTGATTTAAGCCAGACAGTGCCAGCATTTTGGCGATCCCTGACCCACGGGCAGGCTCCTCATCTTCTTCTTGGACATCCTGTAGATAGCTGTCTAACAAATAAATATTCACAGAAATTCAAAATGTCATTGTTTAAACAATGAACAGATTTCAGAGCTTTCTATGCTGGTGCAGAACTACCAGACTAATTTCCAGCGAGTGTAAGTTACCCGTCTTTTAACATACATACTAGTGTTTAATTCAGTCCTTAATAGTTGAGAGTGAATGGTCAAAAATATTTCAGCCAACTGTTTTACCTTCTCTGTGATGTCAAAATACAAAATTACTATTTGGACACATTCTCATAAATATTCAGGATACTTCATATTGCAATTTGTAGTTTGTACATAATTAACGGATGTATAATTAATTAATTCATTGAGTGATTGCTTTAACAAGTGATACTGCCAGCCTGAAACAAAGAGTGTCTCTCACTGGAACAAAAACAGGAGTCCAAGTTGTAATCTCTGTACCTTTGAGAGCGAGCTGCTCCGTCAGCTCCTCGTGAATCAACAGGAGACGTTCTCTCTCAATCTCACAGTCATCTTCCAGAGCTCTCATTTCCTCCTCATGCTGCAGACTCTTCTGAGCCAGCTCCTCCTTCAGGTTCACCACCTCCTGTTGGGCCTCTGTCAACTCCCTTTGGTAGCTCTCCTGTACTGCTGTGATCTCCCGCGATTTACTCTCATCGATAGCTTCCAGTTCAGCTCGAAGGTTTTGCAGTTCAATTTCCAAACAATGGCGGGCTTCCTCACTGGCATGTTTAGCTTGATGCTGCCTCTCCCTTTCACTCTCCCTCTCCCTATCAATCTCCTCACGCTCTTTCAGTAAATTCTGGAAATAAGCCACTTCATCTTTATGTTTCATGATGGACTCCTCAAGCTTGCTTTCTAGGCTGTTGATATTCCTCTGGTGGTCTTCTTTCTCATGATCAAGTTCTCCTTGCATCTCTAAGAGATCATCCTGCACACAATAACAGTCTTATTAATAAAAAGACTGCAAGACTGCAGGGATAAAACTTATTGTTGTTTTTTTTACCTTAGCTTGCTGCTTAGTCTTCTCCAGATCTTTACGAGACAATGCAAGACTCTGCTGAATTTCTGCCTTTTCCAGCAGTAAGGCATCCATTCTCTCAGTCAGCTCCTAAAGTATTACAGACACATCCCCATGTGATTAAGATGATCTAGTATAAAAATGTACAACATTTTAGCACATTAATATTTATAGCAGCCATATGATGAGATGCTGCCCAACAAACCTGTATCAGAGTGGAGTCATCTGAACTGCCGTTATTGCTTTTGGGTTGCTGTTTGAATAATTCAACCTCCTTTTCCAAATCTGATAAAAGATCATCAAAGATCATGTCAGAAATGTTATAGCCTTATAATCTTCTGGCCCACAGAGCCACAGGGCCAAACAAAACCGCTTTTACCTACCAGCACACCTGTTCTTCATCTTCTGCATGGCAGCCATCTGCTTCCTTGCAAACTTGATGAGGTCATCTTTAGACAATGTGTCCAGCTGAATAAAAAAACAGTGAGAAAAAAAAAGAGATCTGTCATTGACTGTTTGATCAGTAATTTTAGAATATACTGAAGACGGGTGTTGCTGTTTAAGTGCAGTACCTTTGACTTGGCTGCACCTGATGGAGATGGAGCAGCAGACTCTGCTCCAGGCCCATCAGGTTCCTGAAGGAAATGAGAAATGACAATGTTTAATACTAAAGGCTAAAAGATTAATGCTTGTGTCAAGTATGCAGTATAACCACTCAACTTCAGACAAGCTTGACAAAAGACTGATGTCACATTCAGCACAGTGTTCACATAAAATCTTCAGTATTACTCGGCTTGTCGTCAAAGACATACAGTATTGACAGAAAGTGCTCTAAAAAATGCCATGTTCCAGTTCATTATACATACATCAAACATGACAACAATTTGAATTTCGGTTGTAAATAAAAGAGAACATTTACACAAATGCACATGATGGTGGAACAGATTGATGAGGACGTGGCGGTTTTAAATAAATTAATTTGAGATGGTAACTTGATCTAATCGGCAAAATATATGCAACATATAGACCAGTTCATTTTTCCACACACACTGTCTATTCAGTGTGAAAGGAAGCTGCAGACAGAACATCCTGGAATTAATACCCTGTCACTAACTTTTCTATTATTTTATTTTGTGAACTACAGCGATGGTGTGTTAGCAAACGTGACATTGTCGTGAATGTCGATATCCAGCGTAGTTCAACACCAAGTTTTAGGACACTCACACAGTAAAAATTAGCTAACCTGCCCGTTCAATGTCCCCTCACCATTAAAGCCGAGTAGCACTATATTATTATGCTGGCTAACACGAAGATGCTATCTTTTCAGGCTGTTTTAAATTATGACGGGCTAAAGCTAACCCCCCTGACCATGAACATTTACCTCCATCTCAGTCGTTCGGCTGTTTAGCTACTTCAGTCGCCCGACAAGCACAGAGACACAACAGGCAAGATGGCCAGACAGCGTCAATGCGATATCTCAGATTATTTCGGTGTCGCTGAGCTTTTAAGGCGAAAACATTACATGTGTTTTGGTTTAGCCACCACAGCCTTTCAGCCGCAGCCTGCTTCCGCAATCGTCAACCTCGTGACGTCACAAGTCAAACAGGATATTTTATCCGGCTTATCTCTGTTTGATGATTTATGTGCTTCACCATTACAAGAACGTGTGTTTTCTTTTACTGTGTTTTTAATTAAAAAGCACAAAAAAATTTAAATGAACCTCTGGGACTCTCGGTTTTCCCCAAAGCATTAACTAACCAGCAATAGGGGACAGATGTTAAAAACCACACTGACTGACATTGTTTAAACAATGGACACAAGTCACAGAACATATTCAGCGTTAAACGCATACGTAACATTTTAGAAGCAAAATACTGATCAATAGGTTAACGTGGTATGAATAAATGGTATGAATTTCCAGATGTAATGTGCCTTCCTATGATACATCCTACATAACTAGCTTATGTAGGATGTAAGTAACTTAAATTTAACGGACATAATAGAGAAATGGAGAAAAAGGATAGAGCCAGGAACACAGATAAATCTTGGCCAGCAAAATTGATGTGACATATAAACCATTTTTCCCCCACAGACACTTAATACACAGTTTAGAGAGGAAGCTGCAGACATCCTGCAACTAAGAACCTTACACTAACTTCTCTATTATTTCATGTTTCATGTGGGTGAGGGGCATACGAGGCATCATATTATACCTTAGCTGTCTGATGCTACTATGTTGTTGTTTTTGGGACTGCTTAAAGGAAATGGGTCTGCGTCCTCCTGCCGACATCAGGCCTGTCACAAACTCTGCAGATGGCCTGGCTGTGCTTCTTTATTCCCATCACATGAGGTCCAGTTTTGGCTGTTGAATATGGAGATTGTCTGTTTTGACACGAGTGATAGAAGCACTGACAGAGGCAGTTTAGCGAGAAGCCTCACGTCCTGACAAGGCTGGGATGCTCTGGGCAGAGGGGCAGGGGCTCTGCCGACTCCCTGTCTGATCTGGAAGAGACCCGGCTCAGCCTTCCACTCAGCCTGGGTCAAAAACACACATCCATCACAGCCCCTCCCTTGTTTTCTCCCAGGGCATCCAGCAGTATTTTCTGCCATTTTTCTCCCCCCACTCGTGGCTGTCAGTCAGAGATGGCTTTGCAGTAATATAACTGACACTGGCTGGCGTTCGGGGAGTAATGAATAGGCTGGCTGAGTCTATCAGGAGGAGCAACAGACACCGTCTCTTGCTTCTCTCCTCTTTTGCTTCCCTCTCTTTATCTCCTTTTGTCTGTCTCTCTCTCTCTCTCTCTCTCTGTCTAGTTTTGTCACAACAGTTACCACCATTTCAACCAACATCGAGACAGTGCAAATTTACAAATGTAAACAGAAACTGCAGTTATTGATCATCATAAATTCATTATGACTGCAGGTCTCATCCCATGAGATTGTTCAGTTGTTACACCAACTAAAGGGGAAATGACAAATTGTCATCCTCTCTGAAGCCTCAACCCCCCGTGCACCTCCACTCTGCTGCACTCAACCTCCTACCAATCAGTGAAAGGTGACTTTGGCATTGGTGAGGTGGAGTGTTTGTCACTGACCCCCTACAGTGTGTTTGAAGTCTCTCAGTGGGGCCTCTTCAGGGGCCAAGAAAACAGACACTTGATGATTTTCACCAGAATTAACAACAGTAAGACTGCGCATACATTGCAGTTCTGATTTTGGCTAAACGTGTCACAGTAAACAAGGGGAAAGAGTTGAAAAATAAAGTTTGAAAAATCTGTTATAGATGTATAAGCATGCTTTATGCAGACTAATCAAGGATTCCCACAATGCATTTCCATGGGAAATGTTTGTTTGATGTTTTTTTTCTAATTCTTCATTCATCTCAATTACTCTCATGTTTTTCGAACAATAGCGCCATGAATATTTATTCATTTCAACTGCTTCTGCAGAAAAATGTAATACTTAGATTTGTTAGATTGAGTCTTTCAGATAGGATTGTTTGTGTTTCACAGTATTTACACTGGTCCAACCCCTTTTTTGTTCATTTGTTTTCTTCTGACATTTTACCTCTGCAGACTGGCAGCACCATTAATAGGTCTGACATTTTAACATATAGCTTTGACATTTTAATGTATTAACGTGGGAACTGAACCCCTCAGATTGTTCTTTTCACCACTGTTAAAATGGGGTTTCTAACAAATGACCAAAGCTTACACTGCTGAAAGATGACAAAATGTGTCATTAAGTCGGAGCTGCTGTTAATAGTGTTAACTCTTTACATAATAAAGTTAATAGCTAATCACGGCTGTTAATGTGTTTATGATTAAGGGACATTTTGGCCAAAGGAAATGCACAATCCAACATCAAAAAAACAGTTTGGAGGATTTAACTACTAATCAAACCAAAAACCTGACTAAATTAACGCATTTCATCGATAGTTTAGATGATGAAATGCATGCTTTGTGAAAATGGGCCTAAAGTGGCGTTTCTGTCAGATTTCATAGTGTAGCTGGATATTATGTAGATTTTTGTATTTCTATACCGCTTTCATGGGTGTACAAGTGTGACAGAAGCAGTGGCTACCCCATGCTGGAGGGTCGTTGATTATTGATGATGTCAGGGCTGCACCATGTCACTCGGGTGTCCTACGAATCCAAACTGCAGAGATGACCTTTGATCTCAGCAATGATCAAATGCTCTGGTAAACACGTCTTTAAGTCTGTTCTAGCCTGCAGTCAGTCATCTACCGTTGCCTCACCTTTGTAGACATCAGACAGCACTTGTAATAGCAAACCAAGCTGGCGTTAGCTTTCAAGTCAATTTATGCCATGTTGGGTCTGCTTTTGTGTGCAAGGCGGGATAGTGAAGTGAAGGATCGAGCGATTAGGGAGAAAGAGCAGTAAGTGTAGCAGTTTTCTCTTCCACGCCCATAGGCTGTCCGAGTGGTGTATATAAATAGTTTGGTGGCTCAGCAGGAAAACAGCACTTCATCAACGACCAACCTGCCTTCGTCTGCACTTACACTTGTGCTCAGCTTTGATTACAACGGCCTTCTCCTCTTCCTCCTCCTTGTCCTCCCTCATTTCCCCTTTCTGTCCTTCTCTTCTGCATCCCTGTGGCACATTTTATAGTCCCTGCACAGATGTTGCAGATTCATTTTTTCCCCCTCTGACGGAAAAGATGAAACCGGGATATTGTGTCTCCTTTTCTTTTTCTTCCTAGATATCTCACTCAGTAAGATTTTCCGTGAGCCCGGGGACTTTGCTTACTCTCTTTATCTGGAATTTTTCCTCGGTGGCTTCATGGCTTTTATTGTTTTTCTGTGGTGACACTATTCACTGCATGTTTGCTGAGTAACATGAGGTCTGACGTCACGGCTTCCACGTTGAATCCTGCTGGGAAGTGTTTTTTATTAATGGACATCCATTCAATTCAGAATAGGATGGATGTCAGTGTCCTTTTAGATATTCAGCCTGACAAACATGTACACACAGATCTGGATTCAACAGAGAGAGATGTTCTTAAACACTCTCTCAAACACCGCATCCGCCTTTGTCCGCCTTTTCTCTCTTCATCTTTTCCCATCTCTTACTTGCTTCTTCTCTTATCATCATCAGTCTGATGGAGCTTTATATCTGTGTGTGTGTGTGAGTGATTGAGTGTGTGTTTGCGTAAATTGAAGGAGACTTAACCTTCACTGTATGTATTTTATTTGCATGGCCTCAGTTTCAATCAGAGCTAATGGAAGCGCTGGCTACTGCTCAACTCAACTCATCCCTGCCCCTGAGCACGAGCACAAGGGCAGCAGCACTCAGACACACACTGCGTGTTTGTTAAGTAATGCAGCCCTCGCAGACAAGCTCAGTGATTACAGTACACTGTAAACATAACATAGCATAACAGGCCCCCTTATCAATGTGAGGCTTCAGGTTTTAAGCATTGTTTTTAAATTTACTTTGTTTTTAAAAAGCATTTACTTAAATTACATATTATTTTCTGTGCTTAGTCATGTGGGTGAAGTGAGTTGAACTGTGTACAGCTACACATTAAATATTCTGGCCCCAAATACAACAGAAAAAAACCCCATTTGTTTTTATTACAATATTTCCATAAAGGTCAAAAAGTTAAAAAGGTTGGGAGCCAGCGGTTACAAATACACATTTCTATTTTTGTACAGTATTCTCTTGACGTCTTTCAGACAGGTTACATCACATTGGTCTTATATCTGTTATAAAATAACGTATTCTGCAATTAGACGATTTTGTGGTTTTACTGAAGAAATTCACGTGGTGTAATTTTGCTGATGTTGTAATTTGTGCGACATTTACTCAGCTCCAAAGTGAGCAGCTCTGCAAAAATAATGGCCCCTCGTTTTGTTCATAAGAACAGTAAATGCCTGGTTCAGCATTAATGTGCAGACTTATCATTAAAGATGACTACCTTGTGACACATAACAGGATGTGCTTAAGCCTAACATGTCACTACTAGTGTGATGAGAGCCTCGGCACCTCGATGTGGTTTTTTTTGCAGTTAAAAAGCATCAATCATTGTCTGACAACTGGCCCCGTATAGTGAGCGGTCCATTAGTGGAATTACAGCAGCTACAGAGCACTGTAGAAAATATGTGGGAACAAAATACAGGTTATTAATATGAATCCATTTGTTATGATATACCTTTTTGGAAAAAACGTTCACTGTGTGCACTGAGGCAGATTCTAAAAATGACTTGACACTAAAACACTGTTTAATTCCAGGGACGATATTAAGGTGCAAATGATAAATTGTTAGTATATTTATGAGAATACAGTACAAACAGAGACACCAGTTATTCAGGAGCTGCTGCTGGGCTGATGTAACACTGCCAAATATTCAGTACTGAGATATAATATGTAATGTGTAATATGTCATGTTTTTATTCATTTAAGACAAAATTTAAGACACATTTAGTTCTCCATTTTGACTATGTGTACATGCTAGGGAGGTTTTGACCATAGATATATGGTTTTGACCTCCACATGCACGCATTCCCTCCGCATCAAGGCCTGTGTCCCAACTTTACCCATTTGCTTTTTGTGTTGTGCTTCTTGGGAGGGTACACAATGGATGCATTCCCTTTTAATTTTTTTAAATAATTAATTTAAAATTAATAACCATAATTTTGAGAATGATTAAAAATGTATTTGGAACAGATACATTAGCTGTTTTGGAGGACACTGACAAGTAATTTGTGGTTTTGATATTAGAATAGATACCCTGTGTGTCTGCCTAATAGCCAAGATTCTGAGGTCAAAGGTGGATTGCCCTTTGACCTCGTACTCAGTAAGTCATAGTCCCCCAGGGACCATGGGGAAGCATTCATACTGAACTCCACAGCCATACAACTCTAATCAGACTCTGGATAAATGGACCAGAAAGCTGTGATGGTGTTTTCCAATCACTCCGTAACCTCCTTCATTACTCATCCTGAAAGTTCCCTTAACACGTAATACCCCTCTGTTTCTGGTGCGATATGAGCATCATACACACATTTTTTTCTGGGTTCTTCTGTCAGTGCATATCTATGTGCTGATCAAGATGAACTGCTGCGTGCAGCCCAAATTCAATCCAGCCAGACGCAGACATCAATAATATATTAGTGGAGCAGTTAGCAGCCTAAAGATATCAGTATCGATCTCCTACTTAGATTCAGCTTGTTTGGACTCAGAGACAAATAGCCTCTCGAGGAACCCATTTAATTTTACAGAAATAGTTACTCGACGCTGTTACGTCAACTCTGCCGCTGCTGATGTCATTCACGTCATCTGCTGAATGACAAGGTGGCATATTGGACCTGTGGCTGGTAATATTTATTTTACCTCCACTAATGTCATTTACCTCCACTAATGTCATTATTAATTAATTCATTATCATGAATTAATTCATGATCATGAATGTCACATGGACTGAATCAGAGTGAAAACTTAGAGAGGTTCGTGCTCTCACTTGTTGTGTGTTAAAATGCCAAATTTTCCATTAGACTGAATGAAACCGCTTTCCTCTAGATTTGTGAGTTTGTCTTCCTTTCTATTTTAAGAAGAGTGAACGACCTCACTCTCTCGCTCACTGTTTATACCTGTGCTTTGTCAAATGAATCAATGCAGCCGAGACATTTTAATGGACTGAAAGGGTAGGGAAGGGCCAAATCCTGCCCGATCAAGGGTGCATGCTAATTGTGACCTTTAATAAACATTGTGTTTGCAGCGTGCCTTTTTCTCTGATTAAGTAATTTGTCAATTTTCTTAATATAACTAACAATAAGACAATAAATACAACGATATTTAATGCTGTGGATGTAATTTGTTTTAGCTACAGGATGTATGACTGTCACAGCCAGGCTGCAGGAAACACATGTAGCTGTCACTGAACTGTCCAAAAATAAAATAAAATTGATCACTTATCTTTTCAAGAGTGGACACATACTAGGTGTTAGAAGAACCTCTAAATTAAAAAAAAAACCTCTCATGTGATTTAGTGGATGGACAGAGGGTAAATACATAACTCCAGGGAGCACAGGAACACAGGAGGGAACCAGGCTGAACAGATGATCTGACAGAGAACAAATGTAATCACGAGATGGACAGGCGAGACACAGGTGAAACCAACCAAATTAATTAGGGACAGGTGAAAGCAATCAGTCAGGTGGCCAATGAAACAGGAAGACAGATCAAGTAAATAATACAAGAGACTCAAGGGGCAATAAAGTGACAGGCCAAGTGAAACAACTCAAAACAAAATAACTGACCAAATATAGCCCAACTCTAAACAATAAAATGATCATGACACTGTCAAAAAGGAAACAACAAGAAAAAAAATGCTCCTGGATAAAGTTTATGCATCAGAAGATTTTGTGTAACCAACACATTTCTTTCATAAGAACACATTCTGACATGTTCTCACTACTCTTTTGTTACAAGGAGTGTGAGCTGACAGCTAAGAGAAGCATCATCCTCGCTACCGTCTGACGACAGCTGCAGCGGCCGAGAGAACCAATTCCAGCTATCACATTAGTGAGGTTAGTGTGATATGTTTTCAGTAATTTAGTCTGTCTTGGAAAGGATGTGATGCCCTTGACAGGAAAAAGGTTCCCCATCTCTGGTTCAGATGTTGCAAACGTATCTTTCTCCTCAGTCAAGCTGCAGCGAATTTTGGATGCATCACCATCCAGTTTGGGTTGGAATGTTTGTAATGAACAGTTAGTGGTAATATGCTCATTTACTAAAATCGTGAATTCAAAATTGATTAATTGATGGATGAACCTATGTTCGGGGAAAGTTTACCCATCATAACATCCCATCATAACACATAGTCTTAGCTGTACAGTTATAGAAAAGGAAGTAAAAATGCAAACAATGCAACATATATTTGATTTATCTCAATTTAAGTGCCATTCCTGTGCATTAGGAACGGGTGTCCCAATCCGTAACAGGCGGAATAAATGGGTTTGCTCATTTTTGATTTAATCATCTTTTCCCGTTCAGTACAGGTAATCTGGTTATCCTCTGCTGCTTCCTGGGCAGCGATGTGACTCGTAACAGCAGCAGGAGCACAGAGGAGTACTGAAAACACATAACAATTGTTTTAATGTTTACCTGTGCCCTGTGTTTCTATCCATTACCCTAAGTGAAATACCCATGTTTATCTCTATCTATCTATCTATCTATCTATCTATCTATCTATCTATCTATCTATCTATCTATCTATCTATCTATCTATCTGTCTGTCTGTCTGTCTGTCTGTCTGTCTGTCTGTCTGTCTGTCTGTCTGTCTGTCTGTCTGTCTGTCTGTCTGTCTGTCTGTCTGTCTGTCTGTCTGTCTGTCTGTCTGTCTGTCTGTCTGTCTGTCTGTCTGTCTGTCTGTCTGTCTGTCTGTCTGTCTGTCTGTCTGTCTGTCTGTCTGTCTGTCTGTCTGTCTGTCTGTCTGTCTGTCTGTCTGTCTGTCTGTCTGTCTGTCTGTCTGTCTGTCTGTCTGTCTGTCTGTCTGTCTGTCTGTCTGTCTGTCTGTCTGTCTGTCTGTCACAGTTATAGAAAAGGAAGTAAAAATGCAAACAATGCAACATATATTTGATTGATCTCAATTTAAGTGCCATTCCTGTGCATTAGGAACGGGTGTCCCAATCCGTAACAGGCGGAATAAATGGATTTGCTCATTTTTGATTTAATCATCTTTTCCCGTTCAGTACAGGTAATCTGGTTATCCTCTGCTGCTTCCTGGGCAGCGATGTGACTCGTAACAGCAGCAGGAGCACAGAGGAGTACTGAAAACACATAACAATTGTTTTAATGTTTACCTGTGCCCTGTGTTTCTATCCATTACCCTAAGTGAAATACCCATGTTTATCTCTATCTATCTATCTATCTATCTATCTATCTATCTATCTGTCTGTCTGTCTGTCTGTCTGTCTGTCTGTCTGTCTGTCTGTCTGTGCTCTGGCTTTGCAGAGTGATATAATCAGGGTTTTTATTGTGCCACTGGACTTGTTTTCTCTTGTTAATTAATCAATTATTAATTGATTAG
>JAFBJQ010000095.1:40000-126139 GCA_016785345.1 Trinectes maculatus
TCAAATTATATTATAGAGTCTCACTGACCTGGCAGCACAAGACCCAGCTAGAGATATGATTTGTTGTTTATCACATCTATAATTTGACATTCAAAGCCTGAAGAGACACAGATAATAAATGAGACTGAATGTGACAGGAGTTAATTCAGTTAAAACCATGTGATATGTTCCGTGGCCCATCATCCGACCTGATACCGTACCTGTCTAGAGGTATTGTCCGGAGTACATCCAGACCACGAACCAAAGGCATAATTTCGTTACAGTTGCAGATAAAAACCTTCTATAGATCTCCCTGTACTTTATACATTATTAACATCGACTGAAATAAAAATTGTCTAGTTGAAGAAAGATGTTCACTTGTGTTGACACGACTCAGATATCACAAAGTTCCCAAAGTACCAACACAATTTCCCAGTAAATTGTGTTG
This sequence comes from Trinectes maculatus, assembly GCA_016785345.1. NCBI lineage: Eukaryota > Metazoa > Chordata > Actinopteri > Pleuronectiformes > Achiridae > Trinectes > Trinectes maculatus. Next base: position 40,428 of record JAFBJQ010000095.1, read on the forward strand.
GTAAAAGAGAATTTACCAACACAATTTACAAATAAATCTGTTTCTTTTTCAGGTTAGACTCTGAAAGACAGTTTCCACCTGCCAAGTGTGTGTGCGCGCATGTGTGTGTGTCTGTGGGTCCCACCAGAGACTGAAAGCAGATTGCTAATGTTCCTCAGAGGAATTAAAGAAAATAAAAGGAGACACTGGCATAAATATGAGTAACTTTATTCTACGCCTGTCTTTACCACAGTCTTTCGCAGCCTGGGGATCATTAAAATTAATGATGGCCGTCGAGTGAAGAAGGCAGATTGTGCAGGAAGGATATGGATATAATGCAGCTCATACAGTACGTACAGCTCACTATCTGCCAGCTGTGTCAAGAAGCAGAATTACTGACTGATCGAAATAATATATATTGATTCATCTATTAATTTTATCTATGACATGCTAATGGCAAATACACACGTATGGCTTACCTAAGACTGATATCACACAAACCAATGCAGTAAACAAAGCTGCAGCTGTTTATCAGCCAGTGAAATGGGTTATGTGGCTTACTGACACATGTATATCATTAAGATTGTAATTACATACATGGCTGAGAAACATCATTCTCCATGTTTTAATTCTGACTTTAATTAGGAATTCCTGATTGTCATATTTCTATTGATAGCTATTTAGGATTTTCCACATTTTCCACAAGTCTGTGTATGTTAAATTGAATAAAGAGCTGATGTTATCTAAGTGATGTCTACATCACATGTCTGTTTTGTATAACACACTGCACTCTATGATGATAAAATATTCTTGCCATAGCTCCCCAGTAATTTATGTTCCTGTCTACTGTATTGCCAGTATTAATAGAGTGCCCTGGGGAATGGGATGTAATGTGTGTGTGTGTGTGTGTGAGTGAGTGTGCTTGAATGTGTGTGTCGTTGTGTTTGTGTGGGTGTGTGTGCACATGTGAGTTACACATGCAACAATCACTGATAGTCAAGTTAAGTAATATGGTATGGATGTGCAGCGTGTTATACAAATCAACCGGTCCGTTTTTTTGATTTTTATAACACTATATAAAACAGTCATGTGATATTGACTCACACTTATTTAAACTGACCAGACAGCAAAGGTTATTAGCAACAAAATATAGAATAAGTTACAGGTCATCAACTTAGCAGCAGCTCAACTAAATGTGAAATGAAACATATGATAATAATTAAAAAAAACAGAAGACATTGATACACTTATTTATTCTTGTCCGAAAAACCTTTCTAAAGGAGTCTCTGATGAAATCAGCGGTTACAAGAAAGAGGACAGACGCAAGGACATAGATGGTGGGTGGAGACACTGTGTCCATCCCATCCCTCATATGACCTCACAGTGCCACACTTAATGTCTGCCCTTCCCATTCATTTCCTCCCTCCTTCCCCCACCGCTCGATCCCGAGAAGTGGAGCACTTAGTCTAATGTGAATGGCTGTTTCCCAGGCTGGCCCCTATCCACCCGCCCTTATTGAGAAAGCAGTAAATGGCCTAAGATTTATTGTTATAAATGACATCACCCTCCTCTCTATTTTCCTTAACTTGCCCCTGTTCTGCTTTTTTTAAACGTCCTATTATTGCTGTACACTTCCTTTCCCCCATATCCACTTTTAATGTCTCCCTTTTCTCTCACTCCGAATAAATTCACCTCCGTCTGCCTTTCAGGCATCAGCCCGTCACCTCTAAAGCTTCAGAAAATGTAATTAATAAATAAGAGATAAAAGCCGTGTCCAAAACTGTTGTCTTCCACACTGTTCCCTGACTATTTGTCGTCTTAAAGAGAATAAATCATGAGCTGTGCTCCGGGGATGAACCCATGTGTGTGTGTGTGTCTCTGTGCGTGTGTGAATACGTACTGTGCGACTGATGATGATGTCATCGTGAACACAGAGGAAGCGTCAGGGAGGACGTAGTTGAAGTGGCGACGCCTGAGGGTTGGCTGCAGGGACGAGAGAAACACACACAGATCCGCGGAGGGAGGAAATATTTCAAACACACGGGGGTTAACTGGACCAGCTGGGAGTTCAACCTGAGGACTGTGGCTAGAAACACACGGCAAACACAACTCATCACAGGTTATTGTGTAAAATGCTCACTGTAGAGCAATGAGAGCAGTCATTTCTCTTTATAGGGCTCGCCTTATTATACTCCACCAAAGTTATACTTTCCAATGTCATAAAATAAATGACCATAAATTATCAAAAAAAACCATATTTGAAATGAAATTACGTTCAGGCACAAGTGGATTATTTGCCCATTCCTTCTCTATGTTAAACATTATGACGACATTAGCTGAGTGTGCTAATGTGCGTGAGTCATTAATCAAGGGCATTTCTATACATCACAACAGAAAAAAAGCTTTGTGCACTGATTTTGTATCGTAATTCATATTTTGTACCATCACGGTATTCCATTAAACTGTCACGGTGGAATTTTTAACGACAAATTTACTCTGTGTTTCAAATCACTGACATTGACACTATACCTGTCTCATACCTGTCACCTGCAGGTGAATCGTGTAACACTGTGGATGCTTTCATTAACTAATAACTGTCACATCCCTCACACACATCAGACCATTTCACCAGACAGAAAAACAGCGACAGTAGGTGAGTTTTCTGGAGGTGAAGCACTGACAGAGAGAAATGGAACATCAAAGCACATGTACAGGTCTCTCTGAGATCTTCTTATTTGTTTTTAGGTTGACAATGTAGATTTACTGGAGTAAACACAAGGGATAGAAGACACAGATCTAAATGGAGTCTAAATGACTCAGGAAAACTGAGCCAAACTATACAGAATATATTTCCAAAAGATTCTCATTTGACTCAGATGCATCTAGAACAACACGGTGAGTGAACAAGGGGACAGGAACAGACTGTTACCACACAGACCACCAGCAAATGACACCAAGCTCTTAGGACCTGAATTGCCTCTAAAGATTTAGAAAACAATAAAGCCACTCATCTCTGCTGCTCTTTGTCAGGGTCTATAGGTTTTTGTTCACGCGTTGGGCTTTAATCTAACAAATAACTGTGATTTGTCTGCGAGTACAGATCTGGCCCTTTGGTATATAATGACTGGGTTTGACAAGCAGAGCCCAGACATTCATCATTATTCTTCAGTGTTTGATGTTTCAGATTTGGAACCTGTCCTTTTCCCATCTCATAAATAATACAAATGTAAAGTTTTAAACATGAGACACAACTATGTAACAGAGCAGAGATTTATACAACGTTCTCCTGCTGTGGATATCACACACTTAAAATGGTCCTGCCCTGTGAATGAACCTTATTACAGCCTGTCTCAGGTTCAATAAATAAAGGGACTCCAGCAAACACATGCAAGTGTGTGAGCACACCCACACACACACAAACACTTTTTGTTAACACTGCCAGTTTTGACAGATATAAGCGAAACATACCACACGTACACACACACACAGACATATGCACATATGCACACTAAACTGTCTTATTATATATATTATTATTATATATTTGCCATTTCATACTAAAAGCTAAGAAAAAAATGATAGTTGACATCTGTGCAAAATAAATGAAATGTGCAAACTGTATAACGTAAAATTCACTATAACTATAACGTAAAACTCTATAAAGTACGTATGTACATGGAGAAAGACAACCAAATATTGACTGCTAAATAATGTATTTTATTCAACTGACCTCACATCTGTTTACAACTATACTTATAGACACTGCATGAATAAATAAATAAATAGCTATAATTTCACTGTCAATAAACATCATTTGCTGCATTTAAAAGTCGACTAGTAATGATATTGTGTTTTCTTTTTTGGTATATACATGTATCACACAAAAATACAGCATCGTTGCAGGTTACGACATAAAGCCACAAATGTGTCCGTCCAACAGTTGACGTTGATTTTTTTTTCTGTGTGTTTAGGTCTGTGGATGAACCTAAGCTACGACCCACTCATGAGGCGTATCTGATGAGGAGGAAAGGTTACATTCACATTTAATTCCAGTGACACTGTCTGATACGTTGCATAGCATCAGAGTCACTCTGCACAGTTTGAAGTTGATGTCATCTTGTTGGCTTATCATCAATCCCACAGAGTGGATAGGAACATCTTGCTACTGTAAGGAATAGGGCTGGTGTTATGCTGGAATTTACTCATACCCACGAATAGATCGACTGGACTAACAATGACAGTGTTTTCTATTTTGCCAAAGCTTTAAAGTTGAAAGTTTTTTTCATAATGTGTGCCACAGAGATCTATTGCTGCAAATGGAAGTAACAATCCCAAACAACCTGTTATCTGGGATTCGAAATGAGATCAGACCCTGGCTGTGTTCGCTCTGCCCTAATATAAATGAAGCTACATATTTGTGAGGCATTTTAAAATATTTTAGTCCTCAGGTCAGACTGGGATTGTGATTAAGCTCCACAGATGATGTAGAGAAAACAGGGGACTCTGACAGTAAATTAAATACACTACACTGTGAACCTGATCTTTCTACAGATGAAAACAAATGGTCAGTTTTGCAACCGCATCGCTTATCCACTCATCTTTCACCGCTGACCTTTGAATTAAGGCGAGCACAAGATACCAACAAATGACGGTAGTGCTGAGACAAACACAGAGAAGTCAACCCGGAAAATAGAAACACTGAACAATGCCCATGATCGCTGTACACAGTGGCGAGTCCTCGACCTGTCCTACTACTACTACACCAGTGTGTAGTAGTAGTAGTTTAAACAGCCAGACGTTTTACAGTGTAATGTCACAATGGTTTACAAAGGTTTGTAAACCATTGTCTCAGACCTATTTGCTGCATTAATCAAATGCCCTGAAGGCTAATTGACTGGGGACTGGATCAATAACGACTGGTGCTACCGACACCATCCTGAGAGGAAAAATCATTTCCTGTCTGCACTAACCTGCTGTGGCTGGCCTGTCAGTAAAGATTTAGGACGAGCAAGCACACTATTATAGGCACACACGCAAACAGGCCTATTTCCAAATAGGTTCTTTGAGGGATTTTGCAGAAACTTAACTCACAACCAACCTCCTGCACGTCATGTCCAAGAACTGGGAATATCGTCATGTGTGGATTAAGGATTAAGGATTAAGAGCAAGGTGAGCACACAGCATAAAATCTACAAATAACCTACATGTTTTAAGGTTAAAAACAATTAGTGTATTCTGCAAAGTCAACATACTATATCTATCTGTAAAACATAGTTACTAAAAATATTATTGCTCTATTTATATATTTACTCTACGCCAACTTACAACTCAGTCTGAACGAGGATTCTGGAGCTTGACACTGCTGTGTCTGTATATATACACATACGCACATTTACCAACACACACACCTCTATGTGGACACAAAAAGACACAATTTCTTAGTTATATATTGCACTATTCTCATGACAGCCTGCAAACGCTCACAGACTTTCTCATATAGGCGTCCTGCATGTCAGCTGAAAGTTCCTCTGATCACAGTAGCAGCATTTAAATTAAAATCTTTGTGGTGGTTCTGGAATCAAAGTCAAGGTAAAAACACAAAGATGAATATGATACTCTAAACACAGCTGACTGATGGTCAACTTCCTGTTTCTGGGCAAGGAATCTCAAAAAGGAAGGAGGCACCGTGTCATCAGCATACAACACACTCATGGAGTCACTCTGAAGCCATAGCAGATACCTGATGACACAGCTTCCAGTGCGGCAGTAGCAAGCTTCCTGAAGAATGTTGATGCCTCTCTGACTATTCCTTCTTCTTGATATTCCTTGGTTCTAGTTTCCTTTGTGCCTTTGTTGTCTAGTTTTCCTTGTGAAAAGCTTCTGGACTGGACTCCCCATCGTCACTGAGGACCTCCGTGTTGGTGAAGGTTCCAGCGAGCGACGCACCCAGAGCCTGCCTGACAGGCGCCATCTCTGAAAGAATGATGTTATCATGGTTGCTCACTAATGTAGTCTTGTCCATGATCTCCTTGCTATGCTTGGACACCACAGCATCCAGGAAGTCATACTTGTGTGACAGCATTCCACTTTCAAATAGGTATTTGGTCATGTGAGAAAAGACCACATTTGCCAAGAAGGATGCAACCATGGACACAGTCTTAAATGGATACTTTTGCTGGACAAAGTACTCGACATTACCAGTGAGGGGGTGAATCTTCTCCTGCATCACCCAGCCAGGGTAGTAGATGAAGGGAGGGAGTTTGAGGTAGGGCTCTCCTCCACCAATGCGCAGTAGCAAGCCAAAGACATACCCAGCCACAGAGCCATAGGTATTGGTGCCCTTGATAAACAACACACTGAGAAGTTGGGGAAAGATGATGACATAGACCAGATCAGAGCTCAGGTACCACAACCCATATACTGATCCTGTTAGCAATGCCATAGCAGTGGCAAGGGCTCCGAATATGAAGATTGTGATGCGCATTACCCAAACAATCTCCTGATCAGAGGCCTGGAGAGAGGAAAGAGAAGATTTCAGCGATGAGTCACTTCGGATGTGATGAGAACTACGATAAAAGATTGTAATTTTCATTTTTTTTAAAAATCTGAGCTTGTGTGTTGGAATATTGTCAGAAAAGTCTGAATTTATGCTGTGGTATATTTTCTTGTTTTAAACTTCTGACACATTTTAAAACAACTGGAATGAAACAAATATCGATTTATCGATCAGTTGACTGATGTTCAAACCATACAAGTTAGTGGTTGCATCTTACCGACTGCCGAAATGCAAGCTGATAGATGTTCCTGGCGAACATCGAACTGGCCGAGAGAATCGATGAGTCTGCTGATGACATAACCGCAGCCGACACTGCCCCCAGACCAAAGAAGGAGATATAGGGGGGGCAGAGGTGCTGGAGCACAATGGGAAGGATCATGTCAGACTCTTCCTTATCCTTCGGGGGTAGGGACCCATAAGTAGTTTGGTTCCAGTCTAAAAAAATGTTGTAAAAAACAGAAATGGAAATGTCATTTTAACATCTGTGATTATTGTAATCAGTGCTCTTCAAAACAGTACCTCTATTTCACTGAAGACTTGTATGAGGTAATACTACAATACGATTAAAATTGAACTGAGTGTACTAGGTAATCCTATACCAAGATTCAAAATTGTTACTGACCAACCAGTGGAATTTAAAGTGGACTGATTAGTATAATGCCTGATTAGTGCTAATCCCTTAGCTTTTCAAATAAAAGGCTAAAGTTTGAGAGTGTACTATAATGCACCCTGTGGACACAACTTTTCCTGCAAATTAAAACCCTTCACGTTCCAAAATACAGCAGAGATTATGTAAAGCTGTGCTGTTTGTCAAAGAGGGAAACAGAAAATAATGACTAAAATGAAATGATAGATGATGAGGAAGACATTGCTTTAATTACTTTTTATATGTAAATCTTATGAATAATAATTGAAATAATAATGGCAAATTATTGCTGCGAGCCACTGAGTCTTACTAGACATTGTGATGGCTAATTAAATACAGAATAATGTATAGATGCACTATGGGAGGAAGATTGAATAGGTGCCTTCTGTAAAATTAATTGATTAATGATTCATTTGTGAAATAAAAATACTTAACAGTGGCAAAGAGTTTGTCATGTCACCATTCAATAAGCCATGATGCATATCTCTCTCATATCTCATATCTCTCTCAAGCCATTAAACCCTCTTCCATCTTCCCACAGCTTGTTTTCATTCTTCTCTTCTTCTCTCCTCGATATTTACACTTCCCTCCCCTGGTTATTCACAAGCAGTGGTTCAACATGAAACAGTCTCAGATGGACCTGATTAATTAGCCTCTCTTCAGATGTAATATTCACTAAAGCAGCATGGTCTGTTTGCTCTCTCCTCTGCCCGGCGTGACTGGATCCGTCTGCTGTTGTTTACCCCCCAGACACTGTTTGCATCTGCATTTACACATCTGAAAAAAAGCTGCCGGGTCTAAACAACCCAGGAAGGCATCACTTTGATCATACTTTCCTATTTGAATAAAGGATCAGATTCCTGGATGTTTTGATTGTCTTGTGATCTTTCATTAACAACCTAATCAATGTGTCTGTGTATATGTAGCTTTACGTCTACCTATGCCCCTGAGCATGTCCATGTAAGCGTGTGCATTTACCAGTGGAGGCCCCTATAGCTCCTATCAGGACTGAGGGGACCGCCATGACCAAGCATCCAAAGGCGGCGAGGAAGGAAAGCACCTGGGCGTATGTGGCTGAAGAGGCAGAAAGAACCCGTTGAAAATAGACCTGCCAGGGAATCCCCCCCAACATCTACAAACAGAAAACACCATAGTAAATACAGACACCAATCCAATACACAGCAGTCAGATAGACCACCACCAAAACAGCTGAGAAATGTCAGCTCAGTCATGTGACTAATGTCTTCTGAAACAATGATTCAGAATTATTAATTTCATTAATTTCATTCATAGATAATGGCTCACCAGCAAAAAGAAGTTGTCCGCCCAGAGCCACCTGTCCTCAGGGCCTATCGTCCCCAGCCAGGGGGACTGGTAGATCACTTCCTTGGCTGAAACACTGATGTCTGACACAGCAGGATTGGACAGAGCAAAAGGCACGCTGATCCACTGATGGAGGAAAATGTCAGAATGGAAATCCCATTATGCTTTCAACAGATATTCTATCTTAACTTTATCAAAGTCATTGGCTCTGACACTGAATAAAATCCTGATGCTGACAGTTCCAAAAAGATTTCTAAAAATAAAAACAAAATGATTTTGGCACATTTAAAACATTTACAATGCGTTGGGATTGAATGTTACATGTCATGCTTGCTGTTTTTGCTTGCTGTTTTTTTTTTTTTTTTTACCATTTTGATGCATAAACCTATAAGAGAAACAAAATGTCAAAGTAAACTGGACAGGGACAACTTTACACTTTTATTCACTATAAGGTGAAAAATATGCATAATACTTAAAATCTTTGGCTGTGAAACCTACGTTGGCAAAATGCCATTTAATCATATTGCATTTCCTTCAGTGATCATTCTTAACTTTTTTAAATGTTGATCTCATAGTGAAACTCACCAAGCCCAGAAAGATACAAAAGAGCTGGACCACATCTGTGTATGCGACAGAGTAGAGTCCTCCAACAAGAGTGTAGAAGATAGCTATCAGAGCTGAGATGATCACAGACATATTGATGTTAATGTCCACGATCACGCTCAGAGTGGCACCTGTAGGGCAACACATTCCGTTCAGTATACACTTGTTAATCCACACTAAATGGTACAACATTTTTTTTTTAGCACAAACGGATGTGACGTTGGATAAGATGTCCCGACTCAAAGATCACCTACCAAGGGCAGATAAAATGGCTGCAGACCAGAAGATTTCTCCCATTAGTGCAGGGATGAAGAGCAGCCCCCCCATCCTTTTTCCATAAAGCTGCTGGAAGGGATCCAGCATGGTGACGTATCCACGTGAGCGCATTGGTTTGGCAAAGAAAAGGCCTCCTGAATGATGTCAGTCATTGGGGTAAGGCAGAAAGACGCTTGTAAACAGCATATTTTACAAAATCAAGTTGAATATCAGCTAGAAGCAAAGCATGTTAAGTTACACTATATATTTTATTTCTGGATTAGGTACTTCAGCTTTTCTTTTCTGGTTGCTCGTGTTTCTTTAAAAATATATACTGCATATATCTGAGATAATTCCTTAAAGTGTGAGACAACACAAAATTAAAACAGACTTTTTGATACTGTGTGATTATATTTAACAAATTATTTTGTAAAAAATTACTGATGTGGTTCTGTAGTTTGTACCTCAGGGCTTTAATGACCTCCCTCATTCTTCTAATTGTTCTTTCAAAATATGTAATTAAAGAAACTGATTTCCTCTTACCCACTACCAGGCTGAGAGCATAACCGAACGGTGCCTGTGCCCAGGCCAGGCCATAGTCTGGCAGGTAGACATACTCTGCTGTCCCATTGATGTAGCCCCCACCCACCCAAGTGGCTGCACAAAAAAGATTATTAGTTTGGTACACGTCATGCTATATGAGCACTTTAAATAGTCTGAGATGTAATGTGTGATGCTGAGTTGTGGTGGTGGGGTTAGTGTATTCGTGGCGACTGTGTTGTCCGTGCGTAAAAGACGCGGACTTTATTGAACCAACTCACCGGTCATCGTGAATCCACCAACGAACAATCCGATGTCCCTTCCCCCGACCATGATTCTCTCACTGCGGTCTCCACCTTCGCCAACTCCGGAGTTCTTATTCTTCCACGCGGCCCAGATCCCCACAACCAGGATCAGGAGATAGAAGATCACGATGGCCACCAGACCCTCGACGTGGATAGTCATCTTCCCTTTGTCCGCTTCCTCCCGCCGAGATCAAGAGCTGTTGCGCGCGGAGGACTGGAATCTCATGGAGAGAGCTTTGAATAAAAAAAGCAAAGAAACACGTTTTTATTTTTGTTTTTGATCTTTGCTTTTTTATTTACATGCACATAAAGAATTTACGGTTATTTAAATATATAGAAGAGCATTCAAAACAGTCATTTTGTTATTTCGGTCCCCATGTTCGCGCAACAGTAAAAGATCCGGTCCAGTCCAGTCCAGGCTGTGGAGCGTGGTGAACCTCACCGCGCGCAGCAGACGCACAGATGGACGCGTTTCTTCATCGTCTTTTATCAGCGCGTTAACGAATCAGAAAAAAAACCCCAATACTAGATCTATAGTGTTGTTGAGAGAAATTCACAAAATATCAGTCAAACCTTTGCTCTCCCACTTTAAACACAGTTTCACATCTTTTCTGCGCGCTTTTCAGTTGCACTGTAATTACACACACGCTCACTCTGCTGTACAAATGGTACCGATTCTCATTTTATTCTAGAAGAACGCACCAGCTACAGTGCAACCAAATATAATTATGATAATTTGACTCACAAAGTTTTGTTCCCGTGTTGCAGTAGTGCGTAAATTCCATAAAGGCACCAGACCTTCCCAAATTTGTCAAATGAACAGAGACCTACAACGGATGAGTGAGGGTGTGATGTCCCACAAGCTGCGACACTACAACCAGCCCAGAGGTTTTCAGCCCCCCGTTGCGCTGACACCGGGGTTCCAAGTGACAGGTATTGCATTATTGATTTCACTGTAAATCAACATCTGTCACTTGTTGTCACTGGTCAAAAGCAGGTACAGTCAGTCGCCACACAATAATTATAAAGGCAATTGAATAAAGTGCCGTTATCTTACCTCTCCTTTGGAAAAACAGTTTGGAAAATAGATGACAAGAGCGGGAGACTAAAAAAAAGCGTCAAAGACAATTTTTGTTGGTAAAATGTAAAAGATGTCAGAAGGTAATCCTCTTGTACAGAACACTATTCTCCTATGTTGTTTTTAGTCACTAGTGCAATGCTTGTCAGAGGGAGACGGGGGGAGAGAGAGAGAGAGAGAGTGTGAGGGTGGAGGTGGGTGGAGATGAATGGGAGTGGTGGGTTTATTGGGTGCTGTCATGGTGGGTAGATCGTGGATGAATGTCTTTCAAGGCAGGACGAAAATAGCACCTAATAGAGAGCGGCATGACGCACGAGCTCTCTGGGAAAGCTTTCCAATATCATAATATCATATTGGCAGTAAGGGAAGCCTTTACTTTGCCAGGTTACATTTAAGGCCTGATTTATGATCTTGCGCAAAGGGTGCGCGCGTTGCCCCACGACTGACGCATCGCGTTTAATCTACGAACACTGGCTATGCGGGGTAATGCGAGGATGTACGACTTAGACGTGATTACTTTATTTTATAACGCGCCACAGACATGTAAATCAACAGCTTTACGTCACTTCCCATCCAAGTTTTCAGATTTAAACACAAAAAGTCGCTCGCATAAATAAAACGCAAGTCACAGTGAAGGAGCGATAGTGACTCACAGGATTTATTACATTACATTTTCACTACTTTCTCCCTGTGAGACCGCATTTGGGTATTTACATTATTTAAAAATGTACTTTTACCTCGTAAAAACATCCCCGATCAAATCCTGTCCAAACAACAACAACACAAGAGCAGTACAACTACACTATGTACTAACCAAGTCGAGGTTACTCCAAATACTGAATGATGTGGGTTTCCTTGAGAACCCACTTCGCTGTCCATGGTGCTGAAGCATCCACTGATATATTTTACTTAGTAAAACTGACGCGTTTATCCCTATTGTCCACAATCAGCGTGTCACAGGGAAGTCTGTGGTTCTAATCAATGGACAGCTGAGTTTGTGTCCTTAAATCAAAATTGCGCATTTGGTTTCAATTATGTCTAAATTAAAAGAAATGTGATTAAACCTCACTTTATTTCTGAGCAGCTTCATACCCTTTCTATTCAGTCAATGCTTCACACCATTCACCGTAAGTTTCATGTCACTTAAAAGAGAAATTTCAGTAGGAAATCCTGCAACGCTTATATTCTCCTCCAGCTCTATGGTGTAAACAATGGGTTTGACTGCTGACTGCTGGAAATCATTAAACATTACTACCGGAACTGTGACACATTCTCTAATTTAGTGTCTGTGGCTGACAGGCTGTGAGACAGAGGGCACCTCTAATTGGTTGGCTTTTACAAAAAAAATATAAACCACAGGAAAAACATCAACATTGTTATAGGTAGATCGTCAAAATAAGCCTAATGGAAGTCACATCTAGAGCTACCATATGATGTGGTTTAAATGAATACCATCTCTAAGGATCTCTGTGGCCATCTAGTGGTCTTTTTTTTAAACTTTACTCAGGTCAGGGTCAGGGATATCATAAGCAAGTGAAGCTGACACACAACAGAGCATATTATAAATGTTGCCCAAAACATTTTAAAACAGACTAGAGCTTCTTTCGAAAGTCTGGGGATCTTATCTGCACAGTTTCCATTTCAGTTAATGCTATTAACACTGTTACACTGTTAATGGGGCAATGGTGATGTCAGGCGTCAAAGGATTTAGCAGTTAGTTACCCCCACAAATAGGACTGCTCCATATTTTAACTTGACATAGAAAGAGGAAACTGTGTTAAGGGGCATAAGTTAATAATATTATTTAACGCTTTGCTGCTACTTTGACATTACTGTCTACTATGGAAAAAATAAATTGAAACTACATTTGAGTATCAAGTTATTTTTTTGTCACTAATCAGACACAAACATTAATTGTACTCTCCAATGGCATGAAGATGAATAAATGACAAATACAGACATATAATCTGTAATCTATCACAAATATCAGTTAATGCCAACCGATTGGTAGGCTACAATAAGAAGGTGAATCAACTCATCATCCATTAACATGAGCGATCAGTATTAGAATATGACCTAAACTACTGGATGTGGTCTCTGATTATTTGTAGGTCTATGTTGCCACCTTCTGGTCCTTGTGGTGTGTCGCAGCAGGTCAACAGCTTTTGCTAAAATGTGGGACCTCAGAACCTGGGAGCTTGTAGGACTTGTGATATGTGGCAAGTTACATTTGGTTCAATATAAAAATGAGGAGTACTGTTCCTTTCTTTTTCATTGCCTTTCTTATTTTATGGGCATTAAAGAGACAAAAATAGTTGTAAAAAAAAATAAATTGGAGAAGTGCTTAGCTGACCATCCACTCTCTTTTCCTTTCATACACAGACTTGTGGCTTCACACATACTTTGTTCGGCTTTCCTCAGGTTTTAGACATAGTCACTTAGCCTATAGCCACTGCTGGAAAGGGAGCAAAATGAGTGTGCACGATTGTCTTTCAGGGCCTCGGGGGGCTTGTAGGGTGGAGCAGAGGGATATATGTTGTTAAAGACAGGGGGAAGCGATGATTGTTGATTCCTCGGCATATGGAACTGACTACTGTTACTGCAACTGCTCCAGCACAGCACCAGACCTCCGCTCAGAGTGAGGCAGGCTGAGGCGTAACCGAGGTATACAGCCAAGCCGATCTCATATTTACGTCCAATGTGAAGGAATGGATCGTAGAAATCCATGATAACATCATTGGTGGTCCAGGACACGGTGATAAGACAGAGTAGACCAGCGCAAAGGAAACAGATCCCCCCACTTGTCACTAGTGGAGACTTGATGATCGAGCCACGGGCAAAGCGGGTACACTTCATCCCCATCACAGACACCAGAGAGGCCAGGACCGAGGTGATGCAGGAGATGACCATTAGTGCCCGGGCAGCCTAATGTAGATGAGAATGAAAAAGCATTTCTTTTAATGTTGGAACTTAACAGCCTTTGTTAACAGGTAAAAGTATTTCCTCAGTTTGCATAATCAACAAGCTTCAAGGCCATTTCTGTATTTTGTCACTTATCAAAAGCTTGAGCCAAGTTTGTGACAAAAACAAAAGTTTATGATCCCAGTACTTTAACATTAATGTTTAATCAGGTCAGAAGGTGAAGAAAAAAATACTTGAGAAAAATTTCCATTGCTTTATTCACACAGCAGTGTGGCCTGTGGGACAGCATGGCGTGAACTGCACCACTGTACCAATAATCAGTTGCACATAAATTGCACTCTGTATTGTAGATATACCTCTCAATCAATCAAATTACTTAACATATCATATGTATCATCATATAAACATCGTTAAATAGATAACACTGAAAATAAAGAAAACTGTCAATAGTCACATCAAGGTCAAGTCTGAGAATCTTGATAGAGTCGATTAACAAATTAAACAATTGGCAAATTATCAAAATATAGGTATGTACATTTATAGAACGTTACTCTACATAGCTTTACATAGATACTGTCTGTAAACTGTGTATATGCTGTACCTGCAAGTCACGTGGCAGCGCCAGTAGAGATCTATACAGCTGACACTGGTAAATGCCCGTGCTGTGCCATACACACTCCATCCACAGGCCTTTCATGTAAACGGTGGCTGTGATGATGTTAGAGCCCACGGAGACTGTGCTGCGCCAGTGGGGGAGCACGGTTACAACTGCAGTTCCAGCAAACCCCAACAGGCCCAAGAAGAAGCCAAGGAGCTGAACTGTCATGCTGGTCATGATTGGCTCACTCAAGACTGCTGCACAAACTGCAAAGTACAAAGTTATGGTCACAACTGATGAACGTGTACACATGTAAGAAAACAGGAAAATCAACAAAAAGAAACTACGATATATTGCAAAATGGCATAATATGAAAAAGCACTTTAGGAAGAAGACTACGGTCCCCCAGGTGAGGATGTAGCTGGACCCCTCCTCTTATCTGCATGGTCCCCAGCAGTACAGTAAATTCCACTGAGCTAACATCCGGTCACAGAGTCTGAGTCTCTCCTGATGTGTCTCTGGAGTGCAGGCACAAATAGCTGTGGAAACCCTCACTGCTCTTGCATCAGTCTCTGGTGAGTGGCAGGTGCCTGCATCTGTAACTAATGAGAGCAGCGTTCGGCTTCACCTGTTTAACGCTCTCCTCTGGAGTCTGTTTGTGAAGCTCTACTCCAACCCTCAGGAAAGCAGAGGAAATTAAACATTTACAGAGACCGCCCAAGCTGAGAGCGCTGTAATAAACCACCGACTTTGAAAACATTTCACAGCTCCGCAGGGTATTTAAGAGACAAGGAGACGGAACTGGATGACAAAGCTGGACTGCAAAATTGGGCAATTATGGATCTTATATATATATATATATATATATGGAGTCAAGTTTATCTCAGACTTTTCCACATGTAGTGCTAAAAATTCCCACAACTGCCCCCCCCCCCCCCCCCCCCCCCACAGGAAGCAAATATGAAACCCACAGGTGGTTAAGCATTGACTTACATTCCTTCTTAATGAGCTGAACAAAATGTTCTCTAGGTGACCAGATCCTGAATATTAAGCGGACTGCATTTCATAAGTGTGCAAACAAAACTCTTCCATACTTAAATATCACAGCAGAGAAAAACCATCTGATGCTTATATGGAGCCAGTGTTCTGATTTCCTGAGAACAGACGCCTTTTGTAAAGCCTGACTGTTGCTAGACATGGTTCCGTTGTGGCCCCTTAAATATCAGAGACACCAGCCCCATTGTACTTACTTAATAATTCACCACACAGGAGGCATAACAAGTACGCAATGGCAACAAAAGTTGTAACAACAACATCTGGTTTCATTTTTGTTTGAATCCAATTTAGCCCAGCTCCTTTTGTGTAACTGACTTTGCTTAACCCTAACTGCGTCACATTTCACACACTCTCCATACATTTGAATACTCACCCACAAGGTTACACAGCGACTACAGCGCCATGGTCACAGGTGTACAGATGGCACACTGCTCCTGAGTGACAGCTGTATTTGGAGAAGCACCAGATAAATAGGGTCAGTGCCACTGATTCCACACTGACCAGCTCCCTCTGTCTCCGCAGGACTGTCAAATCAGCGACGGGCCTGATGTCATCATCAGCATTATCGCTGTCAGCGCCAGGAGCATCCTGTCAGATATGACATGAGAGATGGTCCTACTGCTGGCACGTTGCCCTGCACAGATAAACGAGGCAGATGTCAACAATCAGAGACAGAGCAGAGACGGACAGAGGAGATATTGTCTTCACTGGATGTGCTGTTTTAGTCTCAGTAATTCAGCTCATTCATCCTCTGATCTGTGGTTGATAATAAAATAGGCAACAAGATTAAAAAAAAATAAATGAAAAGATATTGTTATAAATTTGGTAAATACCGATTTATTGCAAATGTGGAAAATCTTTTCTTTTACTGCATTCATTTAAAATTGAATGCAGCAGTGCAAACTGATGACCGCACTGTGCTTGACGGTAATGTGGTACCTACTGTTTAAGGAAAGGCAGATAAGGTCACTCAACTTCAGTTTTATCCTGGGTTCATCTTCTTGCTGAGCGGTTCTTATCTCCCTGTCCCTCTGTGCACCACCATGACACCCTGTTGGCAAACAGGAGCATCTTCCTCGCCCTTCTTCTCCATCCCTCATATAGTATTCAGCTCTCTGGAAGAGCACTGTAGTGAAGGATGATCCTCTCCGAGGTCTGCCTGTGGGAGACGCCGTTTGAATGTGGAACACTTAATAGACTTAGTTAAGCTGAATAATCCTGTGATTAGCAGCTGAGCATAGCTGGTGTGAAGCATACGCTGCTGCAGGGCAGTGCAGGTCTACGTTCTTTATGCATTGGTGGGTTTCACATACAATAAAGACGTCAATCACACACATAAACAGAAAAACATTAACTTTACTACAATACTTTTTGTTTGTTCTACTTTGTTCTCTCCACCAGGCCTATTTTTGGATCCATGAATGTACTTTAATCTAACACACAAACGTCAGAAATCCCAAGTGACACAGCTCTTATTGATTCCATCAAACCTGAAGACACCACACATCTTTTTCATTATGGACATTTTCAGCCTGTAGTCACAGCTAGCAGTATTTATGAGCAGGGCCTAACTGCAGCGCAGCTAAAATGCAGCACAGTCTTTTCTGACACTTACTGGTGGCAGAACAGAGAAGCAGCCAGATCCAAGATGAAGAGACCAGGCACAGTCAAAGTGAACAAATTGTCAAAACTAGTCCACTTTAGGAGACACAAAGGAAAGACGGCTGGAACTCTGATCACAAATAATGAAGAAACTGACGAGTGGGAGCGCTGAGAGCATACGTTTACTCATGGGCCTGTACACAGGTGAGGCTGAAGAGATACAGGTGGAACTAATCAGGGCAGGGCAGGTGATCACAATGGTGGAAATCTTCAAAATAAAACAGGAACTAATAATGATAATCCCAATAATAACAATAACAACAACAACAATAATAATACTAATATAAAGATACTACTGTTCTTTGTCTTGCCTTTATATCAAATAAAAAACATTAAAAAATATTTGAGGAAATATGAAATTTGCTGGTAGAACAGATCTGCAACTTCTTCAGCACTAAGATAAGTTCTACTTCATCCAACAACTGGAGAACATGTTTTTGGATTTAGTAGAGAGCATTAGAGTATTTTATTGTTTTATTTTTTGTTGATAGCTGTGTGTGTGTATGTGTGTTAATGAGTTAAATTTAGTTTTAATTGACATATTTTTATCTTAATACAGACACCTAGAGAAAACCTTCATATATCTCCGACTTCATTCAGCCTTTAATTTTTTTCCCAAATACTAGTAGCCAATAATACAAGTGGAGTGGAGAGGCACATAATAACATTGACACGAAAAGTCAATAATTCCATTACACTGTGCTCCAGGGAGCCACACTGAGAAAAGCAAGGTTTTCCAGAGCCTATGTATCCTCTTAGACTCTGGTGCTCGCTTCCACATGAAATTCCTCCATCAGTTCCTGATAAACGAATGATGCAGACTGAAAGTGACACGACGTGGAGCAGAGGAGAAAGAGATGGAGAAGAAACAAATGGCACTAATAAAGGGGAGTCGATAAAGCGATACAGAGAGTGATGGACCTTCACAGCAATAGTAAGATCTGAACATGTGTAAAGTGTTGTCGTGATTGCTGTGAAAGTTCAGGATGAATTAGGCTGATAGTTCACAATAAGTTATTAAAGCCCTGTCTTTAGTGTTTCACTTGTTTTTGTGATTAATTTATTCAATCGATATTTCAAACTTAACTGTCCTCATTCTCATGACTTTTTATGAAAAAACATTTTATTCTCCATGGAGGAAAATATTTACGACTGTTCATGCAATAAAAAATAAGCAGATAGAAATGTGTAGAAAGAAATGCTATTTGGGTCCCATTTCTTTAAGTGTACATTAAACAGGTAAGTAGTAGTTGTCGTCATATTCATATCATATGATAGATGATACTATTAGCACATTTGATATTTTGAAGAACAAGATGTCGAGTTGGGAGAAGAAGTCAGAGGCTGTGTGACATTGAAGTTGAAGGCCTGTAACATCAGGTGTAACGAGTACACCATGATGGGACTGAGATCCACACACTCGCAGTGAGTCCAAGGTTTATTTCAGTCATTCAGGTGTTCATTATTTTGATATGACCTGGCAGGAGAAAAAAAGAAAAAAATTTTTACTAAAGAGCCTGACTGTGATTTCTTTCTTCATGTATTCAGATACAGGCTCATGGGTCACATGAGTATTAGCACCAGGAGGTGGATGTAAACATACGTCTCACTACCTATCACACAAAAGCCCCATTTGGATGGGATTCTACTTTTATGTCTGGGGAGGTCAATTATTTTAACATTATATGATTTTTAATTGTCTTCAGTGAGAAATACATTTAAAATTAACTTGTTTTGGAGGGGAAGCTTATTTGGCCTCCCATAATTTAAAATCCCATCCAGAGTGATGCTGAGATACAGTCTACCAGCACAATCATGTCATATGTTGACATGTCACAGTCTGATGAAACTTACTGCGTAATTTGTTCTGTGATAGAGTAGGAAAAACAGACATCTTAATAAGCACGACAGATTGAATACATACCATAATAATATGGGACAGTCTGTTTTCTTATTTTATCCTTTGTATAAGGGTTCTATTAAATGTACTAATCAGGCATGTTACCTTGTAGCCAGTCCAGCCCCTCCTGTAGGCCCTCGCCTCTGATTGCATTGCTGGCACTGAAAAACAACATGTCGAGGAGTTAATCTCCTTGTGGCGCACACTCACTTTTTAATGACTTTTCTTGGATCCTGGATGTTTAAAGCGTTCTAGCTCCTAATCCATCTGCCTTCCATCTGTCTAACGAGCAAACAGGGGTGTGTGTGTGTGTGTATGTGTGTGTGTGAGTGGGGGAACCAGATATGTTTCTCCCAGTCATAGTTAATGTATGGGTCGTCAGGATAATCTCATGACAAATAAATAAATAAAAATAAAAGACAAGGAAACAGAGCCAGGGAATAACGTGGTCACTTTATAGTGTCTGTTTGTGACCTTAAATTGTGTATCTGGGAAAATAAGTTGCAGATGGGAAGTAACACAGCTAGACTGAGATCAGTCAACTATATCTAAATCCACTTCCTGCTGCAGATTACTTCAATGATTCCTGGAGCACCAGAATTAATATTTTACAATAACATGGTCACATGACTGCGTTACAGCAGGACCTGGAGGCCTGTATGTGTGTACTGTAAGAGAGTGAGAAACAGAATGTGAGAAGTGATAGAGATATGCTGCAAATATTGGAATTGCATGGTGAAGCCTGTTAGGACAGATTTTTCTTTTTTTTCTTACCAGATGTGCCAGGGTTTGTCTTTGATGCTCTCCAAACACAACATCTGCGAGACCATGACAGAAGACATGGCGTCCTGCAGATCCATCTTGTTAGCAAAGAACAAAACAGGCATCTTTCTGCTGCGGATATCTGGGTGGTAAGAGAAGGGGAATAATCCGAATGTGATTTCTAGCAGAGTTGTATCATGTTTTACGACAGTGCCTTGAATCCAGACATTTTGTACCTCCGTGGTTGAGAAGAGTTTCCAACTCCTCTTTGGCAACAACCATCCTCAGCTTGTCTCCACTGTCTATGACAAATATGATGGCATGGCTTTCTCTGAGGAGACATGAGCAGAGCTGGTTATTGTGAAAATAATAATAATAATAATAAAACAGTGTTACCAATATGTTTTCATATTTGAGTAGTATTATACTTGTAGTAATGCTCCCATAGGTTTCTGTATCTGCTCTGCCCAGACATATCAAACACTGTGAACGACAGGCTGCATGCAGAGGGGGGGAGGGGGGAGGGAATGGGGGTGTCACATTATAAACATGCGATGAACAGTATAATTATTCATACAAAATCCATATTATCAACATAAACATCTACCTTGAACTCTTGAACTTTTCAATGTTGAAGCCAATTGTTGGGACTATTTCTTGTGCCTGCGTCTGCACACACACACAAACATGGACACATACACACATACACAAACGCACAAAAACAAAAAAAGTGATGGCAAAAGTATGTCATCAAAGAAGTGGAATGAGGAAAGTGTGATATGGTCTTTACCTGACTAACATGTTTCCACTCTCCAGACAATGGGCCTAAATGATTCGAATGCTGAAAACAAGCAACCGGTGCATGATTGCAGATCACAAATCTACGCGCACACACGGCAGGTCTGACTACACAATGGCCTCTCGATTCCACATTTATTTTTCTTGACAAAGGACTAAACTGTACTCACAGTGGCGCCCACTGTCATGTACTCACATTAGGTGGTTTCAGCTGGTTGATGATGGTGGTCTTGCCGCTGTTGTCCAGCCCCAAACACAAAACGTTGACCTCTTTCTTCCTCAGGCCGAGCCAGCCCGACAGTTTATCCAGCAGCCCCATGAGACTCAAATGACCTCTTCACCATTTAAATGTTTAATATCACTCCTCAGGTTAAATGCAATACATTTCCATCGTCTCCTGAAGGCAAACAGTGATGGTAAACACAGCAGTGAACAGTGTGCACCCACTTGCTGAGAAGAGGGTCTCGAGCTGAGATAGCGCCTGGGAAGCCCAGCTTGTGACAGGTAATCCTATTAGGACGAATTAGGCTTTGTGAGCTACACGGTGACCTGATCACGGAGTATGGAGCTTCCCAGGCCCCTCCATCCTGATGCATTTGATTTATTACTCTAAAGCACATTGCCTCCCTCAGGGGGCCCTCTCACTGTCGGCCCCTCGAAGACACAGGAATACACAACAGTGACAGCCGTCAAAAGGAAATAAAGTCACACTCTGTGACTGTCTGTGTGTTGCAATCTAATCAGTACGTCTGTTATAAAGCATTGTTGTAAGTTACAACAAGAAAAATACCAATATGCACAAATGCATAGTAAAATATTAAAAAAAATCAGGAATTTAATTTGGACTTTTCACATGACAGTTCTGGTGCTGTCAATGGTCCAATAGCTCCATCTTTTGGTTGTCAGTCAGGTGTACAATCTAATGTAAACTGCCAACTTAAAAACACAATAATATGATGCAAACATCAGTACAGTTTTGTATTTGTGAAGCACTTAAAAATATCATGTTTGAAAAATTGATGCATGAAAACATGTTGAATGGCTGTGTTATTAAATCATTTCAATAAAGGTACAGTATATATACTGAACAGACATGGTGCTGGTGGGGTTCAGTCTTCAGTGAGGCGAGGTGAGGTGAGGAGCTGGCTCCAGCACTGACTCTGATCCTGTCACGTTTACAGTGCATGAAATATCTTTACATAAAACAGTAGTTTCTATAGCTATAACATTGTGTTTCTTCCTTTGAATCGATGCTGCTTTTAATTTGCCGTTGCTTGTCCGAGATAAAAATCGAAACTAAATTAAATGAGCAGTCAACCACCAGAACAGTTCATCTTTATTTGCAAATAAATATTCGCTGTAACTGCCTCTTACAGTGTGCAAGATCTACAACATCTCTTTGGAAATCATAGAAAAATAAAATACAAGAATTGTAAGTATACTTGTACTTTGTACAAAAGAACGTTCTAACATTGCTCAGCAGTAGAACATGCTAAACAAACAGCATCTGATATTCTCCATATTCTGTAGAGGGATGGTGACTGTGAGCGTGGAGGATACAAATATGTCTGTGTGTGTGTGTGTGTGTGTGTGTTACGATGTGTGCATGCACCTTTCTTGCTCCTGAGGGCCTGGATGTGTAATGAAGCTGTGACCAAAAGGCTCAGATCTCCAGATCCTGTTTGCCTTTAATATGAATCACTGTGCCCCAGTTAGTCATAAACACAGCAGCTGTAGTAGGGCGACTGCTCTCTTTATTATGGATAACAACTCAAACTAATGGCCTCAAACTAATAAGTCCTTTAACTGCACTGAAACTTGTGAGCTACTCCAAAGCGTTTCTGTCTTGCGAACCGTAAGGCATTCAGTATGTGTGTATGTCAGTTTTTTCGTTTGTGTGTATTCATGCATGTGTAAGTGTTGATGCTGAGATGGCACATTTAGAGCCGCGATGCTGTTGTTAATGCTCATTCTTTTGCTTCCTTCCTGAAAGTTACTGAATCTCACAATCCATCAATCAGGTCATCACTACTCTTCTTCACCACTGACTAATAGAATTAATGGAAGAAAAATCAATGGGAAATGCTGGAATACGTCATCTACAGCAGACCAGATGGTTTTCACTTTGACCTAAATTTATATACACTGATTTCCCAAACTGCCACAGACACCATGCCCTTAACACGACCACAACGTAAGAACTGACTGGAGATCTGTCAGATCCATCCGGTAGCTCTGCTCCTGACTAAATCAACTTTGTTCCAAAGGTACAAACCAACCCGTGTATTAGTGTGTGTTGAATCTGTCTGAGAGAAGATTCAGAAAAACAACAACAGCAAAAAAAAAAACCCATAATAAATCCATGTTACATTTCCAGACAACACCTCCTATCTATACAGTCTCTAAGATCTGTGAACATTCATATGTTAAGACAGTGGAGTTTGTGTACTTTCAGTCAATGTATGACATTCACAATATGAAAAAACAATCAGGCTAATCACACAACTGTGAGAGCACTGATCTGCTAAACATCTGTTAGAGTAGACTTGGATGTTTATTCCTCTGAAGGCAACAGCTCTGGTTCTGCAGGCTTAGCATGGGACAATAAAAACAGGTGGACGCGGGTGAGCCTCATGTTTACATGTCAACAAGGAGTCCTCTCATTGCACAAGTCTTCATCTCTCTCTGAGATACTGAGGTGACTGCATAACACTGTATTGCTGACTTGGATATAACTGTGAAATCAATCAAACATTGTAAATAAGATCCAGGTTTACTAGGGCTTTCACATACAGGACTGCACATATATAGATATTAGGTTATCATAATAATAATCGATTATTTGTCTATACACTTTTAAACATTCAAGAAATCTCCATTACTCGCTTCTTGCTTCTTTCTTCAAGTATTAGCGCACGAGAATCTCTGTGTAGGGACTAAACGAAAGCAACGCAAATAACAAACGAAGTTTATGACAAAATATTCATCACTAATATAAGAAATACTGAGGATACTCTTCTGTCGCACAACTGATAGCAGCTACATGAGCACATAACTCAGAAAGAAAACAACAAAAAATCCAAAATATTCAGTAGATTATGTTTGAAAATCTACATCTCTAGATATAGATATTGTACTGCTGCTGCAACAAGGCATTACATTCCCCTAAGTGAAGGCCTGGGCCAGTCTGTGAAGTCGATCAGGCTGTAATAGTCTAGGACCAGGTTTACTGGGAAAGGGGTGTAGAGTAGAAAAAAGGTCTGTTACTACTGGATGAGGGAGACCAGGGGGCAGTCTGCTGCACTGGTCCTTCCAGTGACCTCTGGTATGAGGGGCTGAGACTCGAGCACAGGCTGTAGACTGTCTGTCCTGGTGGTCTACACTTCACCTCTGTATGCTCCGTCTGTGTGTCTGACCCTGGGTGTCCTCATACATGGAACCCCTTCTCGTGTTCGTGCAGGAGCTGCAGGCGAAGTGTCTGTAAGCTGCTGATGATCCGCCTCTGGTGGCCGATCAGCTCCACGCCAACACTCCTCACATCTCTAGTGGAGAGAGGAAACACAAGCGCACATGCAACACTTGAACTGTACTTTGTGGAAACTGTTGGCATTAGTTTGGTTCCTGCATGTTTACACTGTCTGGTAAAATATCGCCAAAACAAAAAAAAAAAAGAATCATAATAATTGTGGTCACATCATGAAAAAGTCCTGAAAATATATATTTCTTTTAATCTGAAAATATTGGATTATTCATCCTCTATGTAATCATTGAAACGTTTCTTGATTAATTCACAGGCTACAGATTTTAACAGAGAATCTTATTACAGTTAAGGTAAAAATATGTTAAAATGCTAATGTTTAGCTCCCCCTTTTTTGATTGGTTAGAGAGCATCAGGCTTTTAGTGTGAAGTCTCACTCACTCACTCACTCACTCACTCACTCACTCACTCACTCACTCACTCACTCACTCTCTCTTTCTCTCACTCACTCACTCACTCACTCACTCACTCACTCACTCACTCACTCACTCACCCCGATGAGTGAGTGACTATCAACCTGTTTTGACTACATTAAAAAAATGGTAAAAAGAAAAAAAAAAAAGCAGTAGAGGCATTTTAAACCTCTTTTATTGGTCCTGCCTCCAAATCCCCATTATTAATTATTGAGAATGAGCAATCTCAGCTTTATGGGTAAAATCAGTGACACTGCTGCTATGGAAATATTTTCTGCCAGTTAATAACAGTTATATATTCAGCTGGAGTTTTGACTCTACTCACTCGATACTCATCGTGGCCACAGAATCCAATGTGGTGTAGCCCGCTGCAATGAAATTGCTGTTGTACTGACTCATTTTGATGGAGTCCAGCCAGTCAGTAACAGTGATGAACATCGGGTAGTCCATCTCCTCCCCCGGGGACTCTGCCAGACTGACAACACAAACAGCTCGTGTCAAGTCGTGCCTGTGTTTATAAAGCATCTGAGAGGAGGACAACTGTTGTGTTCAGAGTGACGCGTTATTCAATGCTACTTTTCCTGGAGAAAAAGCATTTATCAGCTTTCTTAACCAATGACAGTCAACAACAACATCCTGTGTTTGTCTGAAGAGATGTTATGTTACACTTCGGTGGGGTTTTCAGACGCAAAAGTAAGACATCCCTTTGACTCAAATTAACCGAAGGAGCATTTCCACTTTCATGCATTGCAACAGGTGCAACCTGAACCCTCAGCGCTGTACCTCTGAATGTCCTCCACCAGTGGCAGAAGGCTGCTGGGGTTGCGGATGAGTTTATCCAAGAAGGAAACAACATCGGTGAATTTGGGCCGATGGCTCCTCTCCTTCTGCCAGCAGTGCAGCATCAGCTGGTGCAGAGCCACGGGGCAGCCCATTGGCGCAGGCAGCCGGTAGCCCTCCTCAATGGACAGGATCACCTGGGGAAACAGTTGTGATGGAGGGTGAGGTCTGAATGTGGAAGACAGCTGCTGTGTAGGAATTGAAATGGTTTGGATCTGTTAAAGTAAAAAAAACAGCCCTCTAGTGAGGGTCATAAACAGTTTACTCATGTTTACAAAGCCACTTTTCTGTGTTCTCACTGCAATCGACCAATAAAAAAAACAATAAAACCACTGAATAACAGGACTGTTTGATATTTTCTGGATTTGCCTGTGAGGTCTGCGGAGCCCTGCGTTGCATTTACAAAGCCTTGCAGCTTTACAGTGCTGAGTGAGGTCGATCTTTCTCATCCTGCTGCAAATGATCCCTGCAACATTCCCATCAAAATATTATAAACACATCTGCAGCAAACGTAATGATTACTTACATGATACTTGTTCTACTCTAATGCGTTAATAAGCTCTACAACATCCTCCGTGGGTGTTTGATTCCTGTGAATTAAAAATAAGTTTGAACTTCCTCTGAACCTTGTGTTTGAACATGGTTTGCACTATCAAACATACAGTGTGGGAAAGCAGAGATCCATGTATCTTTGTAGGGTGCAGTGGTAAGTGGCTGACCAGGATGAAATAGCGTAAGGCTGGTTTTGCAGCTTGGTCGGCCCCTTGCTTCGGAAAGTGCATCTAAGCAATTCCCAAATCCCCCCCAAACCCAGGGACCTGTGTGTGTGTGTGTGTGTGTGTGTGTGTGTGTGTGTGTGTGTGGAGAGATGAGTCTGTGTAAGGGGTTGAGGGGATTACTGTGGAGCTTTCACACTCAGTGGAGTGAGGGATGGATCTGATTCCTCCCTGGCCCCTACAATCCCTGACCGTAGCTCACGGATCAGCGGGTTGCTCAGCCACACTGAATCCACAGCTTTAAACTCCCCCTCTGCTGGGCCGAAGTCCTGTGAACCTCTGACCTTTACTGCTCTTTTCTGTTCCCTCGCACTCATCTTTTTCATCCTCACCATAAATCTCTGGTCCCAACCTCCTCCCTCTCACAGGCAGGTTTTTGATGTGAGAAAACAGTCAGGGGTCAGACTAAAGGGCAACTATTTTAACAGATACTATAATGTAAAAAAAGAAAGAAAGAAAGAAAGAAAATTGTACTCAGTGGAGCAGGACATTAAAATAAGTCGATACAGAACACAGTCCTTCCATGTCCACTGGTGCAGTTGTGTCAAACCATGTCCTCACAAAGTGTTTCATTCAAAAAATGGACAGAATGCGACAAGTCACGTCTTCACTGAGTCACACACAGACTGGAAAATACAAAACTGGCTTTATAAAGGTTTAGACTTAATACAAAATTGAACTTTATTGATAAAACAAAATAAATTAAATATCCTCCACCGGCACTGTCTGCCTGAGAGTTTAGAAAGGACTAGGAAAGATAAAACACACACACACACAAAATAGACTAACTGAAATGACTGCATATTATTTATGTATTGAAAGTAAACAAACAGAGACTTTGCTGATGTTATCATGCCGACCTCTCCTTTATTAACATTCTACTTGTTTCTTTTTATTAGTTCCCTCCCTCGTCAGGGTGTTTTTCTGCTATATGAATGTTTTTTGCAATCCCAATGTCATGAAGTCACACTTGCACAACTCTGCAGCATCCTTTTGAAATAAAACAACAGATACAGGTCCTGGAGTCATGTGGCAATACCTGGCCAAGGCTAAACGGTGAATGATGTAATAGGCTGACAGATAGTTGGAAGGATTTTATAACCTATTGATATTCACTCTGACCACAGACCGACTGCTATGCAGTGAAATCTATCTCCCACGATGACCTCAATACTCACGTCCTGGTTGGACATCTCCCAGTATGGCCGCTCCCCGTATGACATCACTTCCCACATGACAATGCCATAACTCCACACGTCACTGGCTGAGGAGAACTTCCTGTATGAAATGGCCTCAGGAGCTGTCCATCGGATTGGAATCTTACCACCCTGTTCACACACAGACACAAATACTGACACACATGACGACGACTATGTGCTTATGAATGGATTCACAGATGCATCCTATAACTTGACGAGACACTCAGTAGCTGTTGGAAGAATTTATTCATCTGATTTAATTATTTTAGTTTTGACTTAATAAATTAGGAAGTAACTCCTTTTTCAGTGACTGTGAAGTCTGTTTCACTGACGTACAACACCTTTATATTTAACTTTATTGTAATGAGGGAACGTGCAGACGGGTTGTACCGTTGTGGTGTAGGCAGCCTCCGGGTCGTCCTCCAGCACCCGGGACAGTCCGAAGTCTGACACTTTACACACCAAGTTGCTGTTGACCAGGATGTTTCGAGCCGCCAGGTCTCGGTGAACGTAGCCCATGTCAGACAGGTACTTCATACCTGAGGCGATGCCGCGCAGCATGCCAACCAACTGGATGACAGTGAAGTGACCATCATGTTGCTGACGGGGAGGAGGACAGAGAGAAAAATAAGCTGACAATAACGATACTGAAGGAATAGCACTGAGAATAAACACAGAGGTTGCCATCATCGTCCTGAAACCAAGCACAAAGCTGTAAAGCCATGGCCAGTGACTGGATGAAATCTTGCTACCAGCCTGCAAGATCTTATAATGACCTGACGAACAGAAGTGTTATTGCTGCAGACCCAGGCAAAGCTATTGATGCGTTATGCTTTTGTCTTTTTATATCAGCGGGGTCTCGTGTGTTTGGTCCCACACAAAAATCCCCCCTGAAGCCAGACACATACTTGAGCTCTTTAATACTTCAACACTCACCCTCAGAAATGAGTCCAGCGATCCATTTTCCACGTACTCCACCACAATCATCACAGGTCTGCCTGCAAACACACAGACACGGCAATCACACACACACTCCTTATTTCTCCTGAGACTAGTTTTCCAGCTCCGTTCTGTATCTCATATCGGTTTCTTCTGCTGTTAGAGGTACAGTTTACAGCAAAGGGTGAAAGAGACAAAAGAATAAACCAGACAGAACTAGAACATGACACTGAAACCAAAGCTCATACGGTCTGTTTATGCATTCCCCCCATAACAAATGAATTCTGGGATAATTTCAGTATTTACTGATAAGCAGGACAATACCTAGTCAGCCTGCTGCTCTGAGAGATCCATTGCTTTTCTGTATGTTACTAACCAAATGGTTGGTGCTGTCACTGTGTGGTATGTGTGTGAGCATGATCTGTAATCTACAGACTAAAGTAATTTTGCCCTTGACTGCTATATCTGGATTGTTTTGTCTGGTAATTAAATATATTCAATTTAGATGTTTACTTTTCACTATAATTTGTATATGAGAATCTAATAATGGCCATGATTGAAATATTATAGTAATATAAAACTGGATAAATGTGAGTGTGGACAGTTCAATAATGTCCCTAGAAGGGGGGATGTGTAAAACCACTGTTGCGGTTGCAGTTACAGCCATTAAAATGGAGGCCAGTGATGCCGAATGAGCCAGATATGATTGTTCATGAAAAAAATAAATTACGATAATGCAACAACACTAAACAAAGACGAGTGAGCATGATAATTAATAGCATGTAGGTGACAAAACTAACAGCTTTGGATCATCGGTTCTAAATGATCCTCTGACTGGCCACAAGATAATGTTTAACAAGGTGAAACAAGGTAACCGCTGGTAAACACGCCAAAAGGGATAAAAGCAGGCGACACTGTGTTTGTGTGTGTGAGCACTGCTGCTGTGGGAAATCTGGGAAAACACATAACCCATCAGCATTTGATTGATGTGTCGAGTGAAGCTGCTGAACTGAATCGGCCAAAAAGTAGGATTTCAATTCAATTTAAATCAATTTGAATTGAATTGAACTGAATCGAAATCTTACTTTTTGGCCGACTCAATCTTTTTTCCATCTCAAAACGTTCAAACATGAAAATAGGACCTGTTGTTCGTTCAAGCCATCTACAACATATAACATGCTTTAGAAACAGGTGCAAGACTGGTTTGCAGCGGGAGGCCGTGGTCCGGACCTGTGCACCGCTGAGCAGTAAACTGTTCTGGACTGCTGGGAAGAGACATCAAAGTGCTACTGTGGTGAAGTAACACCGCGGTATCACACTTTAAATTCAAGTCACCCTCTGCCACTTAAATGGGATTGTGAGAAATCAATGAAAAGGTGGAGGACTACAGTACAGAGATTTGTAAAAATGGTTCCTTTAACACCTCTGAATGAATGCAGGGCATTTCCTATTTCAAAATGTGTATTAGCGGTGCCCCTTTATGGAGTTAATGCATTTGAGTCAAATTTCATGGCTTTGAACTGTGAGATAAAAATAAAGATCTCACACCATTGCTCTACATCACCACCTCATTTGATGCACTCACAGGGAAACTAGGGAGGGAGCGATTTCACAGCTTGTGTCACATCACAGCACACGAGATGACATCTGCCACCACTGTTTCACAGCCGCACATATGGGGTGTTAGTTTTACCCAAAACATTTAGATTTAAGATTTAGATTTAGATTTAGATTTAAGATTTAGATTTAAGATTTAGATTTAAGATTTAGATTTAACATTTAGATTTAGATTTAACATTTAGATTTAACATTAAATTTAACATTTAGATTTATATTTAGCATTTAGATTTAACATTTAAGATTTAGAAGTAACATTTAACATTTGGATTTAAACATTTAAAATATCTCTAAGTCGACAAATATTGTTGTAAATGTGCAAAAAAGTGAACATAGTTTGTAGCTAAATGTGGCAAAATGTTGCTGTTATTTTCAGCATGAGCCGCTTTACAAACGGCACCCCATACGCACAAACATTCCTGTTAATTATATAAAAAGGGCAGCTAATGACAACTAAAACATTAATTCTGCGAAATAATGTGTAGCTGTGATTGCTTCCTATTGAAAGGTTACGGGAAGTGGGAAGTTTTTAAAGGTCTGGAAGTTGTAAAGAGGTGGATTTTCCACAAAAACAACACAGTCCTTTTCTCTTTGGGAAAATACTAACTGCTACAACGGAACAGACACAGTGGGTGTAAGGAAAGATGGTCGAGCACAGTGATCCATCCTTACTAAACAGTATCATGCAGTTGAGACCAAATGAGCCATTATCATCATCATTATTATTCTTAAGTCAGCAGAAAAAGTCTTCCGATTCTATCTTACACTGGTAGATAACTGTCTTTGTACACAAAGCCAGCAGGGACAGACAGGAGAGTACTTGATCAAGCTTGGCGTTCCCGAGCTAATTAGCATGGTCTGAAATCAATACATAGTTTTGCAGTGCAGCGCCCAAACCAAAACAAACACACCTGTTTACCAGAGTCTAATGTGTCACCTGTTATTTCAGAGCAGGTATAGCAGTCAGTCACAGCACAATACTCCCCATAATTAGTCTCTGCAGAGCATCGACAGATGGAGGGAGACAGTAGGTGGAAAGAGTGAGAGACAGACAGACAGACAGGTAGATAGATACTGTGAATGAATGTATTCTTATATACTGTGAAGCAGAGGTGACCTCTGATTGTGTGATTCAGTGTATATAGTGTATTATATAACCCCCTGTCTTCTAAACACAGATCAGCAAAACATTTTAATAATGTTTATTTCTAATTCAATAGACCAGGTTCAGATTTAAATAAGTATAATAATAATAGTTGTAAATATTTTTTTTCTAGTGGTTTACACCACATATAGGAAAGCATATGGTAAAAGAGATGACAGATGGAACTTCGGGGAACTGCTTGAAACTACCAAGGTTTCCAAAGTAAAGAAACATATTTTAGACATTGCTTTCAATAAGAGCAAAAATGTTGATTCATGCGTTTTTCATGAGATTAAAGTGATTTAATGGCTTCTTAACATAAAAAGAGCTGATATGGTGTTTTGACAGTTTGGGGTTATGCCAATAGAAGAAAAATAATACTAGAATTAATTTTTGAATGTCTATTCAGTACATCCAGCCGTTCAAAAATCTTCATTCTCTTATTCTTCTCCCCAGAGAAATCTTCCTGCTACATTGTTACAATGTTACATTGTTTTTACACTGCTACTATCACAATTTCACATTATTAAGCCATAGTTAAACCTATTAGTGGGTAATATCAACAATCAGGAGATTTTAATAACGACGGCAGCATCGGCCTTTAACAAGCCTTATCGGCTGAATCATTGTCAATGGGGTCAGAGCTGAGACGTGTCCTCTATCTGCATTCGGGGACACGATGAACGTCTGCAGGGGCACATTTATATTCACAGTGATGTCTCAGTTTATACGCCCCCTGTAAAAACAACCATATGTTGCACTATTGTTATTGTATGTTACCATTCAAACAGCTAGATGCATATACTGTACATACCCATGAGAGTGTGGAAAAAAATAGATGCACTTCAAATGCCCTCATCAGGTGTTATTTTGTACTAAGCAAAATGTAAGTGCAGCATTTAGGTCATCACCCAAAAACAGAAGCGCAGACTGTATTTCAATAGAAAAACTGTGACTATAAGCTGCAAATGCAAAAATGTAACTGGCCTATTTTATTCCATGTCCCGGTGAGTCACTGGAGTCCTGCATGGTAAAAGTGTCAGACACCAGTGAACCAGAGCAGTGAGTTAATACGCACTCACAGACAGATACTACATGAAGCTGTGATGCAGTGACAGTGACTGTCACCCATGTGAATAACAATAGTGAAGTGAAACATTTCTGTATTTGAGACACTCAGTTGAGAAGTGATGAGTAGGCACGTATGGCTGAATAAGCACAACTCTACAGCCACATCCCTTAAACTTTACATCGGTGGTGTCAGTAGTTTTCATGCATTTACAAGACCAAATCAATTCAGCCACACCTCCCACAGTCCCTCTTACTTTTGGTGACGACACCCTCCAACCTGATGATGTTGGGGTGGTCGAACTGTCCCATGATGGATGCCTCACGCAGGAAGTCTCGCCTTTGGCGCTCCACATAGCCTCCTTTCAGAGTCTTTATCGCCACTGCAATTTCCTTCTTCCCCGGTGTTCTCAAGCGACCGCTGCACACTTCGCCAAACTCCCCTTGAGTGCACATTCACACACACACACACACAAATAAAAACAAAGTATGGAGTCAAAAGTCCACACCATCACCATGTGGCGGCTGAGTGGGCCACCTGGGGGCAGTATTGCAGTTCTCATCTGCAATCCAGCATTATTGTTTCTTGTCTGATTAGTTCAACCTAATAAAATTCTCTCTTTTACCTTCTAAAAAAAGCACTGAATCTATTCTTACACTTTCTTTTGTTCTCTCAAGCTGTTATATCTTTAATATGCCTGCAGTCAGAGCAGAGCAAATGACAGTGAGACACTGGGAAATGGAAGAAAGCCTCCTCTTTAGTGAGTACAATGGAGCAAAGGGGGTTCACAGCAATTATATGTGTGTAATGAAAATAGATCATCTCTTATGGCACATTTAAAGTTATTGTTATTCTAACCAACGAGAAACAACCCTCTTCCGCCCACAGGCGAACGGCATGAATCAGTGAGACACAAGTGGATAGGACAGTGTGTGTGTGTTTGTGTGTGTGTTTGTGTGTGTGTGTGTGCATACCGGCTCCGATCACCCTCTCAATGCGGATCCTGGCTGGGTCGATCTCCTTGGTGAATTCGTGGACGGCCTGACTGGGGTCCTCATACGTATCAGGGTCAACGTAGGTCTTTATTCCTGGGACAGGGACTATGGGCATAAGAAGAGAAGAATAAAGACAGTGGTGTGAGAACAAGATTTATATAGATCCTGCTGCTTCTCACACCAGGCTGCCAAACCAGCAGGATCTACTGTATACATTTCTATTAATTTCATGATTAAATTTAACAGTGTTTTTATTAATGATCGAGAGGAAATCACACTGGCACATTTTGTTTTAAAATAAGCACATTGGTTTAACAATCTATGTGAAGACATAGCTTTTCTCGTCTTAACTGCTTCACATTACAGTTCACACTCACCCATCCACACTCACATCCACACACCGCCTCTATATCTAGCACTTTGCAATCTTCAACAGCCCATTCTCACATTCACAACCCAATTTAGGTTTGGTGGCGTGCCCGAGGACACCTCAACACGCACACTGGAGGCGCAAGCCCCACTCCAACAATAGACCAGTGCCCTGGCGTCACCGTAACTAATCACCTACACACCACCACCGTCTATCTATCTATCTATCTATCTATCTATCTATCTATCTATCTATCTATCTATCTATCTATCTATCTATCTATCTATCTATCTATCTATCTATCTATCTATCTATCTATCTATCTATCTATCTATCTATCTATCTATCTATCTATCTATCTATCTATCTATCTATCTATCTATCTATCTATCTATCTATCTATCTATCTATCTATCTATCTATCTATCTATCTATCTATCTATCTATCTATCTATCTATCTATCTATCTATCTATCTATCTATCTATCTATCTATCTATCTATCTATCTATCTATCTATCTATCTATCTATCTATCTATCTATCTATCTATCTATCTATCTATCTATCTATCTATCTATCTATCTATCTATCTATCTATCTATCTATCTATCTATCTATCTATCTATCTATCTATCTATCTATCTATCTATCTATCTATCTATCTATCTATCTATCTATCTATCTATCTATCTATCTATCTATCTATCTATCTATCTATCTATCTATCTATCTATCTATCTATCTATCTATCTATCTATCTATCTATCTATCTATCTATCTATCTATCTATCTATCTATCTATCTATCTATCTATCTATCTATCTATCTATCTATCTATCTATCTATCTATCTATCTATCTATCTATCTATCCATCCATCCATCCATCCATCCATCCATCCATCCATCCATCCATCCATCCATCCATCCATCCATCCATCCATCCATCCATGCATCCATCCGACAGTGAGACAAGTTACCCTGGCTCATGCGTGGTACCCACATAGGCTCCTAAACAGAAAAACAACCATGTGACCTCCCTGTGTCTTCTGCTGTAAACCCAGCGTTTGCACCTTATTGAAGCCGAGAGTCCACCTGTGCTGACGTGTCCTTGAGCAAGTCAGCGGATGAGAGATTGAGAGCAGTGAGGGCGGGGTGTTAGTAAAGAGTTGAATGTTTGACCTTCAGAGATCGATACTGTATCAAGGAGCAGAAAACAACATCCAGTCGGCTCTGATGTACAAACCAGCAGCGGCAGAACCCCGAGGAGCCTGTTCTCCTGTCAAAGCCTCTGCTCAGCACCAGACTCAGTGCTGAGACTTCACACAGGAGACAGAAGAGAGAGGACAGAGCAATACTTTATGAATGAACACGCACAACACGTGTGTGTTTCTGTATCTTAAATCCTAATGCGCCGTCTTGCTCAAAAACAAATCTAATATCTTCTCTCACCTTGGCCCTTTTTTCCCTTTTTTCTATTCCCTCCAGCCTCAAACCAAAATATTCCTCATTTCTCATTGTCTTCTCCTTCTCTACACGTTTGACCTCATCCTCATTTCTTTTTGGGCTCCAGACTCCTGCTTTCACCTCGTCTCTTTTCTTTCTGGGCTATTTGTTATTTTCCTCCTCACAGGCGTTAAAAGATAAAAGATGAACGACAGAGTTGATAGATTAACAAGGGAGCGGCAGCATAAAGGTCAGGAGACCAAATAAATATATCAATAAATAACAATGACCTCAGGGTTGTGGGCCTCGACCAACCCTTTATGGAACTATGGTCACAGTCACTCGTCTGTTTCTGAGTTACGGTGTCAAATAAAAGCTTGAAAATTATTTTGTAGCACACTGTATAGTCACAGGGAAGTTGACCTTTGGCCTCTTTGATAACAGCAGTTCATCAAATTAGACATTTTTCTTGAAAAATCTAAAACAAATTGTGCATTAATACTTAAATTATGACCTATATATATATATATATATATATATATA
Source organism: Trinectes maculatus (assembly GCA_016785345.1). Taxonomy (NCBI): domain Eukaryota; kingdom Metazoa; phylum Chordata; class Actinopteri; order Pleuronectiformes; family Achiridae; genus Trinectes; species Trinectes maculatus. The sequence continues at coordinate 76,299 of JAFBJQ010000095.1, forward strand.
TATATATATAGCATCACTGACCCTGTTCATTCACCTGATGTCAACATTCCCGAAACATCCAATTAGCCAGTCCTATTAAAACAATAGAGAGGAGAGACAAAAGATAATCTGACTTACTGAGTCCATTCTGGTAACTGTTCCTCCTTTTCTCCTCCGTGCTCATCTTGGCCTTAAAGTACCACTGACACCTGCAAAACACACACATTGCATTGCAGGGTTAACAGAGGATCTTCTTCAAATGTACAGTCATTTGGTTTTTGAGGGATGTGCTTTAAAGGATACGTGAAACTGAGGTTTCTATGAGAAAGGCAGTTTAAATACAGTGGACAAGATTTTGCAGGTAAGAGGTCAAAGTAAAAGTTTCATTTGGGAAGGTTACAGAAACTTAGTTTTGTATGTCTTTTCACACTTTTGCTCAAAGGCCTATCTGCAAATCGAATGTGTTATTTTCACAACCTCGCATTGAGGATGTGCTTCTGTTTGCAATAAGAGTAGTTGCAGCTTAGTTCCACGGTCTCTTGGATGCAAGTAAACAAACAAAAATACAGCAAACAAGATGGAGGACAATGAGGGAGATGAGTGCTACATATATATGACTATTTACATTATATATATATATACACACACACACACACACACACACACACACACACACACACACACACACATATATGCACATGTAGGGGAGGTGGTGGCGAAGTGGTTATAGAATCCGGCTTGGGACCAAGAGGCTTTGGACCCGGAGGTCACCGGTTCGACTCCCAGCCCCGCCAAAGACTGGGTGATGCGCCACCATTCCGACCTGAGCTACCATCAAGCTTGGGAACGTGATTGGTTGAAATTGGAGAGGCGCCGCCATCTGCCGTCCACCACCTTGGGCCCTTGAGCAAGGCCCTTAACCCCCAAATTCGCTCCCTGGGCGCTTCCTTCAGGGGGGCAGCCCACTGCTCCGCATGCTACTGACGTACAAAAAATGTTGTGACCTAACTAAATGCATGTAAGATGTATGTGGAATGCAGTGACTTAATTTCCCAATTTGGGATTAATAAAGTATGTTCTTCTTCTTCTTCTTCTATGTACATGTATACAAGGGGTCCTCGTGTTACGACGGTCGCGAGATACGACGTTTTCGTGGTTACGACACATCTCCCATGAACTTCCTTGTTTCGGCTTAAGCGGTTTGCCCCGTAAATACGTACAGACTTCGCACGGGAACTAGTTAGTGAGCGCTCTCTCTGTCTCTCAGCGCGCCTGCCGGCTCTCCAACACCTCCACAGCACAGCTAGGCTACTCTGCCTTGTGTTTACTTATGTGAAATGGCCGGCTGGCGGGGGACACAGATGGGTTCGGGATCGTGGCTATATCGTAGGTTTATTCACAACACAGAGTCTACAAGGCTGATATCAGAAATCTAAAGGAAATGCTCATTACACTCGCAATATCAACCCCTACGGTGTGTCAAGACGGAAAAAAGGCAATTCACCATAATAAACTCTTATTTTAGCGTGGTATTATAGCGACATCTAGTGGCACAACTTATTATCTACATACGAATACATACATATGAATGTATGTTCCGACTAACGTCGAAATTCGGTTACGACACATTCTCAGGCACGGATCTCCGTTGTAACACGAGGACCCCCTGTGTACACACACACACACACACACACACACACACACACACACCCACACACACACACATATATATATATATATATATATATAGATAGGTTATTACATGTATGCAGGTTATTAAATGTCTTCCAAACAAACCCATGTTTAGTCCCTGCTTTATACATCACGTAATACAAATCCTTCATATAATCCTTATTGTAACAATAGTGATGTGTTGTGTTCATTGCGAATCCATCAGTTTTCATTGTTTGCCTTTGAAAACCCTGCAACAGAGATGCATTCTCAACTGCAGTAAACTGCACCAACGTCTGCAACTAAAATGAATAAATAAGTAAATAAATAGAAACAGGTAACAGGTATGGTTAGAGGGAGAACATGTCTTTTTAAATTAGTTTTGCGAAACCTGCTCATGAAGTCAAACATCTAATCTAATGCTCAAATCATTTACCTTTTGTCAATTCAAACAAAGTTGGCGATTATTTCAGTGTTTGGTAATGGCTGAGTTTAACATGGTGGACTGATAACAAATGACCCTGCAGTGCTAAGAAAGTGTTTGTTGCCCGAGGGAAGAGGTGGAGCAGCAGAGGAGGAGCGGTGAGATGGAAAATAATGATGAAGGAAAGCAGGAGCTGTGAGTTCCTGTACACAGGTGGAATCACTGATGAATTCTAAAACTTATTTTCCAGGAGAGGGTTTAATTAATGACAGTTTGCATGAAGGATGCTTACTCCCACTTTTCCCCGGTGGATCCAATAATAAATTCTTAAAATCATATTTCATCATAGATTTGATTGAATGTAGAATCATTCTAATTGTTTCACACAGTGCAGCAACACAACACCACAGTTAAACAGTCGCTAAACTCAAGACTTTTGTTGTGAAGTCCTGTTCGCTCACTTGCACTTTAGACACTGGCAAATAATTAAAAAAAAAAAAAAAAGAATGACTCACTTCATCAATAATTAAAACATATTTTTTCTTTTAGACGGATATGACATGTAAAGTGTGGAAGTCTCACACAAACTCCCTGGTGTATTAAACCCACAACATTGCATATGAGATAATAATCAAGAAATAAGTGTTCGTAAGAATAAGAATCTTAAAAATCTGTATATTTTCTGTTAATGTGTCCATGTTAATGTGTCGCTGCTTCATTCAGAATTCAGCTGTGTTGGACATGTGGCCACCTGGACAGCCTGCCACCAGGACCGTTACGGCCCATTAAAGCTGGTATTTATCCAAACTTGAGACTGACATGACACTGACGTGTTAAATTGCCCGCGCGCTTACGTGATAAAGAGCGTGTCTGAAAGGGATGGTGGAGGAGTGGCAGCAAGAAGAAGACGAGCCGAGCCCAGAGACTTGACCCGAACCCCCAACGGTGCCGGAGTCGACAGAAACAGAGATCTCTCATAGTCACACTGTCACGACAGAGGAAAATCCTCCCTTCACTGTCACTGCTCCAGACAAGTACACCCCTGTGGTCAGGATGAGAGATACTGTCTCCGTCTCGGAGAGCGGGTGGTGCTGAGGGACAGAGGTCCCACAGGACAGGATGCTATGGACTTTACTTGTTTGCTTCTGATTTGGCTGTAAAATACAAGTATTACTATCTAAACATGAAATATTACACAAAATAATGTTACTCATCGGCCCTATTGTAGTTTGGATTAATATATAATCATAATAATAATGAATTATTGTAATAATTGGAGGATGGTGTTTGTGTTTTTTTGGAGCTCATTGTTGTGCTGCAGAATGAATTTGGACCAATCAGATGCCTTTATGACACATGAGACTGATGACGTCTGAGACTCTAAAACTGCTGAGCCATGACCTGTGAGTCCACAAGCAGGAGTAACACATTTTTACATTACACATGGCCATTCGATCTGCTGATTAGACACAGGTCTTTGGTGTTTTCTGCTAATCTCTGATTCTCTTCCCTGAACCCAGCGTCCACATGACAACAACAACACATCCTCAGTAGAGTACTGCCAGAAAAAAAACACAACAACTAAATGATGAGTTAGGCTTGGCAATGCTAACATTGCACTAATGGGAAACGTGTGTCTGTAAATACTGGCTTGTATCAGTGTGTGTGGGATCCAGTGATCACGCGTGATCCTCCTTCCTTTTGAAGACTTAAAGTAATCCAGGTTGCCAGATTAAAGCAGGTGTCAGAGGCTACGAGCCACAGGTTGCCAGATTGGGCTTCTGCTATGTGAAGTCTGTGGGATCTTGGACACTGACAGACAGAGCAGATAACACGGCGACTAACACTGGCACCGAGCACGAGAAGGGGATTTGGAAAGCTACTGTTGACCTCTGCTGATGGGGTCAAGCTGTTCATTAAAGAAATGGCGGCACACGCCTTTATCAGTCTTTTGCAGTCGTATCCTCTGATCCCCGTTATCTGCCTATCCTTCTGTCTCTCTGGCTTTCATGTTGAAACGAGGCTGCACACACAGACACAACCTCACACAAAGACAGTTATCACACACAAAGACCCTGGCTTCCTCCACTGCTCTCTGGGCTTTCCAGCATTGTTTCGAAACATGTTCACACACACACACACGTATATTCACAAGCTCTTTTTCACCCACACCCACACACACATACCTTGGTAAGAGTGTTAATCAAAGTGTGAATGTAATTCAAACCACTTCTCTCCTGCCCTCACATCCCGCATCACCTTACTGCACATGTTACGGAGGAAGCGGGATCTGCCTGTGCAATCTGGAAAACTTTGTACTTCAAGAAGTTCTCACACTTCTGATTTCACAGAAGCATATACCAACAGATGTACATGTAGAACGCTTTTAGTGCAGCCAGGTGTTAAAACCCCTCTTCCGTCTTATGCCGTCGCATGTGGTATGATACTTTACGTCTGCGAGAGCGACGCGACAGCGGCAGCTCGAGTGCATCTGCAGCACATCTGGAGCACAGTGCATCTGAGTGACAGCGAGTGGACGTCCCTCCCACACGGGGCAGAGGGACTGCAGATATGACAGACTGTGATAAGCTATAAAAACACTCCAACCCCTGCCCGCTACTGCTCTTATCTGGATTCCTGTGAAATAAAAAGGTAATTCTCATGCTTGATCACAGAAAGCCTCAAGGGTTTGCTTCAGCTCATGCACCTGGTGAGGTTCTAATAAATACATTCAGAGCAGGGACCATCGCACACATCCTGAGAACATGTCATAGAGGGAGAGAGAGAGAAAATACTGTACATTTAAAACAGCTGATGATCGGAGCTGGACACGTACAAATTAGTAAACACATAAAGGGATGATGTGACACATATTACAAGTATGCTCTTTGTGTTTTGAGAGATGCAACTATAAGAGATTTGTTTTTTTCTGTCAATCACTTTGTTTGATTTAATTTTCATCCTACCTGGACCATTGTTTGTTTTATTCTCATAAATTTACTTCAAAGGTTTTAATAATGACAAATGCAACGTTATTACCTCTACATTTGAAAATGACTATTTACAGTGCCATGGGGAAAAAACTAAACAAAAATGGAATAGGATGTTTATTATATGAAACATTGTCATGCACTGGTGATGGTGACTGTTGCTGTTGGTGCTTGTGAGCATCTCCATTTACTTTTCCATTCGGTATCTTCATGGTGAAATGTCAAATGGTTTTGTTTGCAAACTTCACACTTCTAAAACAAAGTCTAATATTTTTTTGCCCCCGTGTTGTTGATTTCTCTTTTGCAAGTTGCACACACCTACGCACAAGTCTAGAAACACAGCTAGGCTGTGTTTATACATACAGTATATGTGTGTGTGTGTGTGCATGTGTGTGACTATGTGTCTTTAGTGTGTCTTTGCTCTCATTTCTCCTTCAGTGTGTCCACCTCCTCCATCACACATCGACAATCAGTCTGAGCACCTGTGTCCAGTTCAAAATCAAGGCATCTGTTGCGATTAAAGATAACAACCATTATCAATATCACATGCACACAGGCACATTTATGTTTTTATCTGATTCAAACATAGTATGTAAAGCTCATTCCAGCTTTTCCTCAAGGTGCCTTTACCACTTACCTTTAGTGGTATCTCGAGTCCAAAGGCAGTTGTTGAAACAAACTGTAATACAGTGTTTAGTGGTGTAAGGTTGTGGCACCACCCCAGAGAAATAATGAACCGCTACAGTAAGCCAGGGAACACTAAGCATATACAGTGGTTGCATGAGATTGTCCTCTTGCATTTGTTCAAAGTGCTAACAGCTTATTACGACCCACTGTCTGTTACATAATTAAGTTTGGTTACTGTTTATTTCTTGTTTGTGTTGTATTTTGAATAGATTTTTAATGCCCTTATGGTGCTTTATTTTAAAGGTTTTTAATTATTCTATGCCTCTGTGAGGCACAACTTATCGTCCTGTGGATGTAACTTTGGAGTCTCCTTAATGTCTTATTTTAACGTATGTCTTTTGTAAAGCGCATTAACACCTTGTATCCCACTGGCGCTTGACAAATAAACTTTAGAAACTAAATGAGATACAAAGTTATTCAAAGTTTCACATCGGAATTTGTCATTTGTTTCCTTTGTGAAATCCATCAATATTATTTATTTTATCTCTACTCTGCCACTACATCGACCCCATTTTACTATCGATAGCGGATACCAAATTTACCGTCTAATAAATTCTGTTCACTTTTACCATAAAGTGAATTACTCTTTAACTCTTTAACCAAAAATGTGAATAAAACTGCAGTGACGTTTAATATTTCAGGCCAGTTTCCACAGAAGACATTTTGACATGTCATGGTAGAAAAGCCTCAGGTGAAAATAATGACACTGATCAGTGGGACACAGTCAGTGATGTTATCAGCAACACCTGGGCCTCTCGTCCTCCTACAAGTCAAAATGTCTGCTGTGAAAAAGGCCTAATACGGCCATAAAAATCCACATAGACATGAGTCACACTGGCTGATTGGACCTCTGCTCTGTTAAAAGCTGTCTGGGACATAATGGCCTCATGTCGGACTCACAATCATCAAGTCTCATTACATAGCATATATATCAATAATAGACTCAATGTGCCTTAAGGTGAACAGCAAACATACACAAAATATATGAAATGACAACACATAAATTAGAATTCAGATTTCAGTGTTGTTGTAATCTCAGACAGGCTCATTACTGCATGACTGCAAAACCACAAGACGGCTTCGAGAGAGAGAAGGAAAGCTATGCCCATCAAAACGGAGCTGACCATCAGGAGTAAAACTCAACTGACAGCCTGAGGTCGGCAACACAGGTTTTTCGAGTTACATTTCAGCTCAAGCCATCGGCACGATGGTGCATCAGTTCAAATGTAAATCAAACAGTGAGGTCACCTTACCTTCCAGTGATGAGGAGGAAGAGGGTGAGGATGACGAGGAGAGTGAAGCCGCCAACCGCTGCCGTGACAATGACCAGCACCTGGCCTTGATCAGAAGCCACGTCTGATGCTGAGTAAGGGCGATGGTCGAAGGAAACAGGGACGACAGGAAGGCGTTTTAAAAACAAAGTCGCAGAAAAGACGAAAGGGAGATGAGAGAGATGGTACAGAATGGAGAAGTTGAATGTAATGAGCAAGTAAGATTATGAAAGCAGTGAGGAAAGAAGAGAAAATTAGATGGAAGACAGAAAGAAAAGGGGGGAGAAAAAAGATAAACGTTAATTCAGCAACATATTAAATATTTCTCTCCATCAGTGCACCATACATAGAGGATATATGCTGGCTTTTGATAGGCAGATATTGCGGGAAGATGTCTGATCAGCTCTTTGTCATGCAAAACCCCCTCAGCCAGCTTCCAGACCAAAATGATTCATATGCCTGCCTCTGTTTAATTAATATTATTCATTCATGAAATTGTGATTTAGTCCATGATCATTTGGTTAAATTGGTCCCATTTGATATTCATGATTTTCCCTTTTCTGTGTCTTGTCACAAGGCTAACGAATCCCGGATAATTGAAAGATGATTGCTATTACCAAATGTATTTCTATAATATTTTGTGCTTAATGAATATGAATTGAAGATCAGGGTGCGTGGTGGCTGGTTCGATGAGCAAGGCTCGAGTGCTTTAATCGAGTACAGTATGTGATGTGTGAGAGTGTAAAGTCAGGAGCATATATGTGCAATGTGGGGGAGGAGGGGTGTCAAGAATGTGTGTGTGAGTGTGTATGTGTGTAAAAGTAATTACTGTTCACTCAGAGGTAGGGTGAATGAAAGTGGCAGTGGCCAGATTACACAAGACATTTCTCTCAGCCATCAGCTTTACACACACACAGACACACACACACATTAACTTACCAAACATTTTGGACTGATGCTGTAGTGTGTGTGTGTGTGTGTGCGTGTATGTGTCAACAGAGACCACAGAGTGGTAAACGGTGGCAGAGGACAGGACAAGGAATGTGTGAGGGATGAGGCAACACACACACACACACGCACACACGCACACACACACACACACACACACACACACACACACACACACACACACACACACACACACACACACACACACACACACACACACACAGTCAGAAGTGACACAGAAACAGATGGACAGAAAAACAAATTCATTATACAGACAGGTGGACAGACAGACAGACAGACAGACAGACAGACAGACAGACAGGCAGGCAGACAGACAGAGAGGGAGAGAGTGACAGGGGCCAAATCTGCTTTCTCTTTCAGATAAAGGCCAGGCAGTACAAAGGCTTGGCCAAACCCTGTCTGATCCACAGATAAAGCACAGCTCTGCAGCTCTGGAAGGGAGAGGGCCACTGTGAAGCCAAATCAGCCCTCAACAATACCTGACCCCACATAAAAGGGCAGACAGACCTTTGCATTTTATGAGTAGACTTGCAATAACACTACTACTCACACACGCTAAAAAAAAAAAAAAGAAGCACTGTTTCAATAAGCTGAACATGGTGGCTATATTGTCAGCCTCCCTTGTTGATCGTGTTTGATTTTCTCTGCCATAGCTGCTGATATCCTGACCTTTCAGGCTTCAGGGTTTGTTTATAGTACCATTATGGAATTCATGCTGTAAAGAGCATTCTTCTGATTGTGATAGTCTTTAGCTTCAACCATATTTTGGTCAGTTATGATTTGGCAGTCTATTAGAATATGTTTATTTGTAGTCATGTTCAAAATGCGTCTCTGTATTCAACTGATCATTATCTTTCACAGGACTGTACTGTATTTGGATTTTAAGTATCGGTAAAATATTATACTACAAGTTGATCACAACAAGATTTACTACATCTACGGAATAGCTACCACTGAGAGTAAAGCTTTGAGTAAAATCCAGAAACTAAAATGAAAGAAACTATTATGCTTCTTTTCATATTTTCACCCAAACAAACATTACTGCCAAGTACCTTTTCTGTCTTAAGGTTTAAAGCACGTTCTGTGACCAAAACACAGGAACTGTGAAACGGATAATGTGAATTTTATAGCGTTTTCCAATATGCCGTTCAGCAGTCAAATATTAAGTCCTTGATGTGAGAGCTTTACGCCACATTGAACACATTTTGTGTATATAAAATCAATCTACACTAAACTGTATTACCAGTGAAGTGCACATTATAACTTCTCGAGCTCCCGCATTACCTTTCATACATTATTTACAATAGAAAAGTTGATTTTGGGCGATGGCAGTGGAATGCCACAGGAGGCAGCGGTGTTGAGAACAACATATTGTGAGATTAAATATTGGTCAGTAAAGGACCTGCAGTAATGTAGAGGTTGCTGTAACCTGGAGACTGTATGTGGAATTGTACATTTCAGTGCTACACTATTTACTTTGATGAAATTTAAAGTGGAGAAGTGTGATGTGTTAGTGTTTGTCATTCTGTGGCAGCACATTTTCCAGCCGGTGTCGTTGGAGTCCTATTTTTGGTGCTTCTGTTTGTGCGCTCATATCCTGCTTTATTATTTCCTATTGTGCCTTTGATACAAACTGCGCTGGTGATGCTGCAGGCTATGTGAACTGCATCTGACCCTGAGCTGCTACTCAAAGCTGGCATTCTGTCACTTACTGTCATGAAGATGGGCAAACACAGGAAAAAAAAAATTAAACATACGTGTTAATACAGGATTGTCTTTATCATGCTGTCAGTACAACCGGACACATTCGCACACAGTCACATATGGCCTCTGTTGACGACGTCTCGGTACTTACAGTCTCCTGTAGTTTTGTATTCATATTTAGGTGAGTAGGAGCTGTATCCAGCTGGCGTCCGGGTACGTACACTGAAGATGTACCGAGTGGCTGCTTTTAAACCTGAGATGATCACACTGGGAGCCTTGGTGCGTGTGGAGGAGTAGCTCAGCTGTTCATGTTCCTGTTGGAGGGGAAGTGACATATGATCAAAATAATCTCCATTATCATCAGAACAGGTGTTGACCAAACATGATCTACACATAGACCTTATTTATCCATACATTACATATGCATTGCATCTTCCTCTTAGCCTGCTCTCATAGTATATGTAACTACAGTTCACGTTTAACAGTTAGGCCAGACTTCAATTTAATATTTTTTTGTACTATGAACTGTCTATCCATCCATTTCTTATTACACCAAGAAACCTTTGAACTGTGAGGCAGCGGTGATAACCACCACCCATGATCGGTCTATTCAGCATAAGTATTATCTTTCAATGCAGGGCATATGGTGAGTGCCTAATTATTATAAAGCTGATACTATAGTCTGTATTTGTTTCTTGAAAGTTCAGTAAAAAAAAAAGTTTTATCTTTTGAGAGAAATTGCTTAGAAGCTTCTTTTGGCTGATAAGAGGAGCTGAAATGGGTGGCTATTATTTAAGCTGGGCTACAAATCCACCTGCTAACACAGGCTGTATAATATGAAGAACAGCAAAACGAATTATAATGTGATAATCAGCACTGATAGAATAGAACAGAAGCCCTTTATATTTTATATAGAAGCCTTTGATATTAGACAATATGTGGAGGAATATAGTTGGCAAACAATAACGTGATGAATAAGAGGATAGTGGAACACAGTCCATCAACACTGTCTTAAATAACTCATTACCGTTTGTGAGATACATAAAAATCTATTGTTCTCTCCTGACCTAAACATCTGCTAACTCACTAACGCGTCTGGTCCATAAATGACTGAATGATGATAATGAATGAGGCACCTGTTTGGACAGTCTTGTATATGCCTCCATATTTTTCCTCATATAATCTTATAAGCATTTGAACATCAACTATACATCGGTCAGTGAAATAAATAATGGTACTGTACCTTCTCATAATATTTGATCTCGTATTCCAGGATGGGCAGCGTTGTCTGTTCGGGTTGTTGCCAGGAGAGAGCGATGCTGTTGGGAGAGGCCCAGTCCTTCTTCAAAACTCCAACAACAGACGGACCTGGTTTGAAAACACAACACACAAAAGTCACCTTCCGTGTCTTGACTCCTGCCACATGAAGAAATGCACTCAACACCTTCTTTCTTTGTGGCAGATGTGTTTGTTAAGGCCCTGGAAGGTGCAGCGTGTCTAATGTGTATTAGATGAGCAGTTGAACTCAACCCCAACACTAACTCAACCCCTCCTGTTTATTGGATAGCACACATGCTGTCATATCTTTGACCGGTGACTTTTGTGATTTGCAGAATGTTGCTTTTGTAGTTTGAGAAATAGAAATCAATACCCCCCCTCAGGCTGCTTCATTGAAACAGCACCACACACCAACAGGCACATACTGTACCGGCAAATACAAAGCTACTACTCAGACACAGGCTTTGTGGTTACTGTTTGAAGACAGCAGTATATATACTGTGTGTGAGGTTTTCATAGTGTGGAAAAAAGATGGAATTCTAAACGTGTAAACACAAGTGAAGGCTAAATTAATGTAATGCGTTTACTGGAGGTCTGTAAACCTATTGTTTTCCAATAAGTGTATTCGTAAAAGCCCATAAAAGACATTCCCACCAGGCTTAGAGGTAGTTTACATGAATTGTAGCACACTAACATGCCTAAGATGATAATCATATTCAAAATGAACTGCTTAACAGCAGCTTGGTTACACTCTTCGTTAAATTCATGCTTGTGTTACTATTTATGTGCTTTTTGGTCTTGATACAACTTCACAGGGCTACAAGCGAGGGAGCAGACTCTAAAGTAGATGTGTTGTTGATCTAGGAAAAAAAAAACAGCTGACCCTAGTGAGCAGACAGTTCTCAAAGAACGCACACTGCATACAGAACCAGGAGGTTTTTCTTTTCTATGACACAACCAGTGCTACACACACACACACACACACACACACACACAGACACACACACACACACACACACACACAGAGTAGATCAACACCAGCCCACCTTTTCCGCAATAATTATCCCTCATCCATGCTCATACTCAATCACTGTGAAAAGCATTCACACAGCTCCCCCACAAGACCACGGAGTTTTAATTGAAAATAAGTTGAGGGAGCGATCTTTTCTTGGACTGAGTTGCATTAGATTTGCTCTGTGAATTTCTGCTGGGTAAAATAATTACGCTGAGTTCTCAGGAGAGGTCAGCAGATGTAAGTGCCATGAGAGTCATTATTGTATATTATATCATCTAATGTTACAGAGCCCACTCGTTATGTGTATGTGGCTGTAAAATGTAGGCCTGCTTTTCTCATGTGCACTCACACTGACACAATGGCACTTTTTATGGACTAGTCCTTTTTCCATGTATTCTTGTGTGTCTGGGGAAGCTGCTCTCAGACCACACTCTGACTGGTGGAGGAGTATTGGGTGCAGGGGAAATGTGATGGATAAGGCATGTAGGGTTAACGTAATATAAGGAGCTGAAATTTACAATCTCCCTTCATCCCGCTTGTTGTTTAGTCCTAACTGGTCGTCTGCTTTTTCCATTTCAGCACGAGTCCAGATTTCCATCTTCACACGCAGAGAAATGATGAAAAACATGTAAGTAAATCAACAAGCAGGAGCACATGAAGAGGGAGTGGAGGCTGAGTGTGCTGCAGGGAAATAGAAAGATGCACTGTGAAGTCTTCATTCTGTTGAGAGAATTCCCGATGACAGGAATTCTTTGTCAGGTACTGGGGAAAATCTACCACCACATATACCGACTGGTCCGTATGCAAAAAAGGACAGATACAAAAGTTTATTTATCTCATATGGCTTTTGGTTTGTATGCTGCGACTGTGCATGTGGTAATGAGGGTTTGTAAAACTGAAAACAACTTTGATTTTTCAAAGAAACTCCATAAAGATTTTGACAATGATTTACTTAATTAATAACCCATGGTGTTAATCAATCAGCCAACAGCTTGGGTCAGTAATCTGAAGCAGGTCGACATTATGAAACACAAGGGTACGTGTGTGACTGTGCAGCAACAGTTTATATTTCATTAAATGCATTTTAATGCTTGGCTTCTCCTTAATAACTGGATCTTATTTTTTAATAACCATTCAAAATTAGGTAAATTGTCTCAAATGTTAACGAAAACAACGCAATATCATGCGTGAGTGAAAACACCTAATAATAATAGCATAATTAGCAAGCTCAAAGGGCATGGTGTGTGTGTGTGTGTGTGTGTATTCATATACACATATGTAGGGGTTTATGTGCATGCATATACAGGGGGTCCTCGAGTTATGACGGAGATCCGTTACTGAGAATGTGTCGTAACCGAATTTCGACGTTAGTCGGAACATACATTCATGTGTATGTAATCCTATGTAAATAATAAGTTGTGCCACTAGATGTCGCTACAACACCACCCTACAATAAGAGTTTACTATGGTGAATTGCCTTTTGTCACAGTAGGGGTTGATATCGCGAGTGTAATGAGCATTTCCTTTAGATTTCTGATATCAACCTTGTAGACCCTGTGTTGTGAATAAACCGACAGTATCGCCACGATCCCGAACGCATCTGTGTCCGTGTGCATCTTCTTACCGGCTGCCGCTGCCCCCCCCCACCAGCCGTCCATTTCACATAAGTAAACACAAGGCAGAGTAGCCTAGCTATGCTGTGGAGGTGTTGGAGAGCCGGCAGGCGCGCTGAGAGACAGAGAGAGCGCTCACCAACTAGTTCCCGTGCGAAGTCTGTACATATTTACTGGGCAAACCGCTTAAGCCGAAACAAGGAAGTTCACAGGAGATGTGTCGTAACCACAAAAACGTCGTATCTCGTGACCGTCGTAACTCGAGGATCCCCTGTACATGTATGTGTATATGCCTTTGATTGTAAAAATATAGCATGGAGCCTGTGGTGTAGACAATAATGCCTCCTCAGCAACCATACCCAAATGTGACTGAAACCTTATTAGAGGTGATTAATATATATATAACCCCATTATATGACCATTTCACTAAGTGTGTGTTAATCCTCAGCTTCTTGTGTCCTCGGTGTTGGAGAACATTCTTCTCAGGGGGATTTTATCTGATCTAACTCTGCCTAATGAACCACTCTGCTGAGGTTAAGCAGATGCAAGGTTTCTTGCGCTGCTTGGGGCACTTCAGTGTTAAAGACTTTGGTTTGTGGCCAGAATCATGCAGTGAAGGCATCAAACTAAGACACAGCAAGATGGTTGGCATCTGCTGTTAGCATACTGGGCCCTAATAAGGAACAATAAACAAAGCCCCAATACAATCTCTCTCTGACTCACAGATTCAAATCAGCCTCCCACCGCAAGGCGCTGCAAGAATGCACACTCAGACATGGTACACACGTCAGGAAAACACATGTGTGCGATAGCTTTTCAAATCAGTTACACGAGGGTTACAGTTTATTTCCAGTGTCCCCCCCCCAAACCTTAAAACATATGGAGTATTATTTTTAAACTAGAGTCCTACTGCGAGATAATGAAAAGACCACCCCCGCTGGATGAAAGCCTTTGATTGGATCTTGCTCTCAGATGACTGTCGATGATTTTCATCACTTTAATTTCACTTCTGGCTGGTGTTATTACACGTCTTCTGAATCTAACCCTATATTATTCAGATGCAGGTATGTAGAACCCAATCATGGACATGTCTATTTATAAAATCAGTGTGAACCCAGGACATAAAAAGTCGAAATACACCACACAGTGAACATAGAGTGAATGATGTCTACAGATGTGTACTGTTGTTTTCTAAGAAAAAAAAAAAAACACTGCAGTCTCCAGGCACTGACAAGATACTTTTGAGGACACGGTACATGCGTCAGCCATCTTTAATGATTCTGTATGTGGGTTATTAGAGCTGCAGCATGAAATCCACCAGAGGAACCAACACAGTTTCTCTGTGATGCAGGATCATTGGAAAGCCATTAGAAACACCAGTCAATTACAATGCCCGATGGATGGATTTTCCAGTCAAGCGTGGTTAAGCTCAACATAAACTAATGGGGAGTCTTTAAATGAGCTTGACCTGCATATGATTTTAATTAGCTTTCCTGCCCTAAAGGCCTCCATTAACTGTTTAAAGAAGTCAATAGAGCCAGTATTAATGCTGTGCGAGGGTTTAAACGATGTCCTAACACTCCACTGATTCGCTGCTGATAGAGAGAGAGAGAGATAGAGAGAGAGAGGGAGAGAGAGAGAGAGAGAGAGAATCGGATTCACCCACACACAATACAGGTGCATTTAAACACTACAGGCTGTTTACAACAGTCATATTGATACTGTATGTCTGTCCCTTTATCGGCTGTCTGATTGTGTTTGTCATGAAGCCAAGTGAATTGCATTGCATTCAGCCACAGGGGCAGATCGGATGACGAGAGTTACTGGAACAGACGCATACATGTGCGCAAATATCTAAATTCAATACACCTGCATCCTCTGCTTGCGATTGTCCAGTCCGCTGTGCGCATCAGAGGGACTTCATAGTGGCTTCAGGGAAGTAACAAAATGAATGAATGGATTGAAGCTGTCTCCAACGTTACCACTGGGACCAAGAGCAATCTGGCGGAGCTATGTCACATTTACTGAATCAATAATGTCTGCGCGTGTGAACATGTGTGAGGATGTGGGTTTGTATGTTTTGCTTGTTACAACCCATGAGACGGAGCTGACGTGACATCGGGTCTGCTTGTGGGACGGCCACCATTAGCCTGTATTAATGATGGAGCTGGTTCCCATCGCACGGTGGGTCACCTGCTCTGCGCCATGAACTGTAAACACTAACACAGACACCACGGAGACCTGACAAGATTCAAATAAACTGTCCAGTTGAAGTAGAATTAACTGAGAGTAAATGTGAAGTTCAACGACTCATCTGGTGAAATCGATCAAACACAACATAATTAAAATTGTTGTACGTTGCACTGACCTCTGTGTGTGCGACCACCTGACTGGTCCCTGCCTTTGTTAGGCTATCAAAGTATGTGTTTATGGAAAAAACTCAACAATTTGTGAAATAATGGTTTTCACTTCCTTGGAAACAAATCATTCATTAATAAATTGTTGTCGTTTCACATGCCATTTTTTTGTACAGTTATTTTTGGTAAGGACAGAGTCATGCTTCATGTTGCCAAATCCTGCAGGCACTTATTTTAGCAATTAAATATAAGCAATGCCTGTGTATTACACAGGGAGACATCTGTCACCAGCTCCTCACTGTCAGCAGAGGCACACTGCATTGCATGTCTAAACACATCACCACTAAACCTGCACATTACCCTGAGCATTACAGTGAGCAGTGAACAAAAAGAATGTTTTTTTCCACCGCCTCTGTCTGTACATCTGCACGCCTCCTCTCTCTGGATCACACAACGCGGGATGAAGAAGAGTATGAAGAGGATCATACTGGTTCCTTCTGGTCTTCAAAGACCCTGCTGATCATTGCATTGCACTTGCACGTCGGTGTATAATACCTTCACCTGAATCGATTTCACTCTGTACTCATGGGTGCTTTACAGGCCTTCTTCCAACTCCTTCACTACTATCTCCATGTAAATTGCTGCAATTTGCTGGCACCATCATCTACAGCCATCTCTCACGTCACTGTGGTGATAAAGGCCTCTTTTCCTAGAATACAATTGTCGCTACCTGTAGTCTGAGAGAGGAAAAATGGTTGTGACCTCCGTGACACTAAATAGCTGTCAACTGGATCTAAACTGGGACAGTTTCTCGCTCTCCCTTGGCACACCTGCAGTCCCCCCCTGCTGCTGCTGCAGGGACTGTCTCTGGTATGACAGTGGGGAGAAGCTCTTTGGACTCCTCTGCCCCAACCAGATGGTGGCTTCAGCAGCTACCCTCACCATTTATCATGTGTATCTGCTGAGTACAGGTCATTAAAATCATCGGTCACCCAACAAAAGTAGGGAATGGGTATGCAGTAAGAAAAAGGGAAAAAGGAAGAAGACCTTTTTGAGACTTTGCAGCTATTTTGGTGACTTTTTGTTGGATGAATGGATGGATGGATGGATGGATGGATGGATGGATGGATGGATGGACAGACAGACAGACAGACAGATGGATAGACAGATTGATAGGTAGATAGATAGATAGATAGATAGATAGATAGATAGATAGATAGATAGATAGATAGATAGATAGATAGATAGATAGATAGATAGATAGATAGATAGGAAAAGGAACACAGCTGCTGTCACGTGGGAAAGGATGCTGTGCTACTAAGCCTGTCTGACACTTTAAGTTCCTGTCTTTAATGGGGTCCCCAGTTTGCCACTGATCCCTCTTGTTCCCACTTAATGGGGGTGTGGAAAAGCAATGACGTGTGGGAAAGGCCAGGGAAACCAGCCCTATGCTGGCCCACCACAATCAATACTCATTTGGCCTCCACCTCTCTTTCCCCAAAAGTAATTAATGAGAAGAGCAGAAGTATCTGGCTGCTGACAGCTGATTTCCCTGCCGGTCAATGTCCTTAACACTTCTCCTGTTTATGCTTGAAAAGCTCAGTGTCATGCAAAAAATATTTTCTCAAGATAAAACCAGAAAAGGCAAATTAAATAAAATATGGGATATGAATATTTTGACTGCGCTTTCTTGATCAGGCTTTTTCTGATAAACACACAAAGGTTATCACTTTCTGCTTAAACTTCTTACTGCCATTTAAACATGGGGGGATTATAAAAATCAATCACAATTCACCAGTGAAACAGGGTGTGCAACACTGTTTCACAGTGGTGCTGTTTCCTGAGTCCCTGTGGTGAAAAAGAAAAATGATTTGACTTAACATATAGTCAGCTCTGAATATTAGAACTAAATAAAACTTTCCATGGCGTCAAAATTTCCCCGTCTCCTCTCCTCCCTGAATAGAAGTGCATAGGGATAGAAATTTGTGTGCCTCTGCAGTGGAGGTATAGTATAAATAGCAGTCGACCCCCCTATAGCACCCAGAGCAGGCTTACTGCAGCAGAACACAGCAGGCAGTGTGGCAATACACTATTTCCTATAGCGCTCATCTCAAGCAGAGACGTCTATACACAACCCTGCTGTCAGAGGCAACCACCCTGGAGTTAAAAATAGCTCGCACAATTGATACAGTGCTGTGTGAATGGATCTGGAAGGATTACTTGAATATTGAAGACACCATGCACTTTGAAAACTCTCATAATGACAGCATGGGTGTTGAAGAACAATACATTCACTTTTAAATTCAGCAAATGTGTAAACAAATTTACAAAAAAAGCAATGCTGCTGTGTGGCAACTATATTCCATTGGGTTCCCAGCAGTGTTGGTGGATGAACACTGCTTTTCTATAACCTCATGACCTTATGACCGATCCCATATTCTGCATTCATATACGCCACCAGTCAGTGGGATCCTGCTTATATGACATCATACTCACTCACCAGTCAAATATTACAAGAGCGCCCATTAGGGGTATGGAGTCTGAATGAAAGGCCCAACATTCTTTCCATTACATGTTGTTTGCACCATCATGATTTTTGAAGCTGAAGTCAGCTGCATAATGTTTCTTAATAATAAAAAAAGAGCGAGACGAATCAATATGAACACACAGGCGGAGGCACATTTCCTGAGCGAGGGCAGTGCATTACAAGGCTGAATCCACTCTTATGACACTCGCACATTCCCATTTTATTACTACCATATATATATAATTAATCTCTATAACATAATATAACATTTCTCTGTGCTTAAGTATTTGCAACCACTTGAATATGTACTGACTGATCTGAAGTCATGCATGTTTTTCATGAGAACGAGGCAGAGTAAGCCTGATAGAAGAAAACATCAACGCGTTTGACGTCTCACTCTAAATACTGAATATTTGAATCTGCTATTGACAGTGAACACCAGTGTAAATCTAATAGCTGAAGCTGAGCGGTTGTTAAAATGTATAAAGGCCTGCGGAGATTTAAGTTAGAACCGCTGTCATTATGAAAGGTTTGATGGAGTGGGGCTAAGGCAGTGTCATTTAGACGAACTGAAGCCACAAAGGGCATTGGAAACTGATTTATCTAACTTTCAGAAGACAATGGGGCTGCATTCTTGGGAGGAAATTCTCCCTGAAGATTGAGGAGGGGGTTGAGGTTGGAGTTGAGAGAGAAAACTTCAGAGAACATCCATCAGGATTGCAGAACAATGAATCCAATCACTCCGTATTAATGAGCCAATGCTTAAAATAGTTCCCGTTGTGAGGTGAAGTCAAGGGAAATGATCTTTGCAGGGGGGAAGAAGCTTACCGATAAAAGTCTGGGCATAAATCATTTTGTGGTGTAGAAATACAGCAGCTAATCTTTTTTCCTTCAAACTCCCCTGCTCTGAACACTGCTGAATAGCAGTCCTGGGAAATAGCTATTCTTAATGCAGGCTGGTGAATAGGTGAGTTACCGCATGTCTGGAGGGCTCGGAGGAGGTGGATGAAGATATTTATGGCCACACACACACACACAACACTGTTAATGTGGGCAGCTCAGTCATGGACTTCAAAAAGGCATGGTGGTCTTCCCAGTAATCAGCATCCTGTAACAGTCTAGATGCTGAATTTATGATCCAGTGGATTTGTAGTGAGAGTGATTAGAATGCATGATTTGATTGATCTGATTATTTCCAAAGAAACTCTACTTGAATGCAGGAAAACTATATGTATGTTTAAAGCACACACATGGTGATTATTTCACAGCGTGAATACACTTATTGGCGATTTTGCTCTCACTAATACAAACTGCTGGTAAATAAAAATAGGTCTTAATGATAATTTCTCTAACGATGAGGTGACATTTGTTTTTTTAATTGGAATTTGAATTGTCATAAAGTTTATAATAAACAGTACAAATCTGTATTGCACACTCAAACATATTGTGTGGTCTAACACTAATTATTTTTTTGTCACTGTTGACAGAACATGTGAGACAACAACTAAAGTAATTTTATATTCCAACAAATACCATCATTTACTTTAGAGTTAATGCTGATCTCTTGAGTACCACACATTGATCCTTTATGTAAAGTTTGGGTTAACTTCATGACTTTGTCTTTGGCCCACCTGAACTGATGTTATCAGTATTAAGCAGGTGGGTATTTGTATGCTGTATCTAAAGTACAAATAAACGGATAAAGGCCCCTTTCACCTCTTTTCTTTCTCATTTCCATTATTTCCTTTATTCCATATTTCTATTATTCCTCCATTCTCCTTTCCTTTAGCTAGGCCAAAGTTCACACTTTTAGTATTTATGGTGCAGCCAAGCTATCACGACTTACGCTCTCATTTCCCCCCTCACATCTGTTGTCTTTTTCAGATTTTTTCATTTCACATTGTGTGTGTGTGCATGTGTGCGCGTGTGCGTCTACGCGTGCCTGGAAGCAGCAGGTCATGGACATAGATAAAAGAGGCTGCTGCAGGGCAGAAACTGGGCAGAGGGCAGCAGATGCCCCAGGTCACATGGAGCCCCACGGGACTGTAGCCAACAAACCTGCCAACAAACACAGCGAGCAAACATCTGCTAAAATCATATCGCAGATGCACATATTTAATAAGTCTACATCAACACATTGTGTTATTTACATACTCTTATAAACAGATCCAATCCCTTTTACAGACTGACTGCAGAGCCTATTAAAGCAAACACGCCTGTGTGGGCAAACCAACAGTAACTCCACTGTGGCCCTGTGTGAGTTACCCCACAGTCGTTTTCACCCTTGGGACCTTTATGAAGTTTAAAGTGGTTATGCACTAAGCTGTTGGATGGCAACAACATGACAAAGTAGACAGCACAACTGTGGAGGACACAGTTAATGTCATCATTCAAACTCTGATAGTGGTATGTGTGGTACGGTATAGCAGGATTGTCCAGCACACATAGCACATAGGAAGAGGGTTCTTGGTTCTGCGCAGAGCCCAGTTCCCACACACAGTCCAAAGAAATGCAGATTGGGGCTAGGTTATTGGATGTCTGTGTTTGTGTGTTGGCCTGTGATCAGTCCCACCCCCCCAAGACCCTTAAAGGATATGTGGTATAGAAAACAGACCGATGGATAACACTGTTAACAATGGATGTGTCTGTTAACAGCCCTCCAGCAGCTTTGACATTTATTTAAGCCGTTCAGACAATATAATGGCACAGTGGCCATCTTTACCTGAGGGTTATTCTCAAACTGTCACATCTAAGTGATAACAGTGGTACTTGAAACTGTTAAAGTCAGACTGTAGTAGTCAGACCTGTAGTCTCTTGAATGATTATCAGAGCTTACAGCTTTCATACCAGAAATATTAATCCTATATCTATAGCACACACATAATTTAGTGAGAAAAGACTAAGTTTGAACTCCAAACACCATATAGGTATTATAAATATGACTGTCTTGTGTAGGTGGTTGTGGTAATTGGGAGGTCGATGGTTCATTTACCTAGACCAGTGTGGTGAAAAAGTGCATAAATATGCTATCGAGAAACACTGAATATATAATGGTGGCAAAGTTTGGGTTCATTATATGTAGTTATAATAGAAACGATAATAATAAACTTGGTATCAACAGTTGAGGTGAATGTGCTAATAGCAGTCCAGAGTGTCAGCAGTACGTGAAGGGTGTGTGTCAAAATGGTAAAGGTCCATAGTATGAATGTGTGTGGATGGATAAACGACAAAACTATAGTGTAAAGCGGTTTGACTGGCACTATGTACGCACCACAGTGCTCTCTACACACTATGTGCTGTTACTTCTGGTGGAGAACTGCCTCCCAGAGGCCTGTGGGACCTGGCCAGAGTCGTCCTCCTGCTCTTTGGCACACAAAAGCTCAAAGTCTGGACCACCGAACCGATGCTGGCCACCCTGGGAGAGCTTATTGCTATCATACATCACTGGTTCTCAAATATTTTCATGGCACAGACCTCCAAGGCACGTCACCAGATGACTTATCGTTAGATACAGATACAGGAGTCATGATACCAGGCAGCGTCAATATAGCAACTCTAAACCACATTTAAACATTCCAGTTGGCAGCGAGGAACCACTTTTTCCAACATCCAAACAAACGAACTAACATACTGCTCCTGCATTAGAAATCAACACAAAGTAAATAAGAAACGAAACAAAGAGACACCACTTCATCACTTAAACTCAAAGGTGACTTGAAACAGCTTCAGACAGTCAGACCGGTCTGGCTCTGTTATGCATGGCTTTATTTCCCTTAGAGTGAGTCTTTTCCATTCAACGTGCTGCTGTAATAAGGACATAGACTGTGGAAACCCTCACAATGATTATGGGATGTGGAGCAGAACGAGCAGATCCCATTTGTGTATGATAAACCATTTTTTTAGCTGAGGAGGAGAGCGAGCGGATTGAAAGTGGCCCACTTGAAAAGGGACCCAGCACAGGTGAATCTCCTATACGTGCTGGAGGTCGTAAATATGACTTAGAGAGCAAAGACTGAAGATCTTGATCTCATGTTCTCTTTCTGTCTCTCTTCCACCCAGCACCAGCCTCTCTCTCTCTCTCTCTCTCTCGCTCTCTCTCTCTCTCCCTCCGTTGGCGCTCTTTATTTATCTCTGTCCTCATCTCTTTCTTTCCCCGCGTCTCATTCTTCTCTCCTCTCATACTCTCTCTTTGTCAAGCTGATGGCAGCAGCTGGGTTGTGATCCAATCACAGACTGGCTGCCGCAATCACCGTCTGCTGATTGGTTTTATAATCCTCACTCAGGATTTCAGATGGGAGAGAATCAGCTGGCCAAGAAGTGCTGCTCTGAAAGCTGTCATGCTCACACACGCGTGGACACACACACACACACAGAGAAAGAGGGCGGACAAGAGCGAGAGAGAGGGAGACTGTCCTTTTCTCTCTGCATCTATATCACACTTCTTTGCTCCAGATCATTGCTTTCATTCGCTCTACTAAAGTTTTCTATGAATGCGTTTGTATGTGTGTTTTACCTCCTGGTCCTGTGTCTGAAATAAACTGATAATTATTGACACACACACACACACACACACACACACACACACACAGAAAGAGGGCGGGCGAGAGGGAGAGAGAGGGAGAGTGTCCTTTTCTCTCTGCATCTATATCACACTTCTTTGCTCCAGATCATTGCTTTCATTCGCTCTACTAAAGTTTTCTATGAATGCGTTTGTATGTGTGTTTTACCTCCTGGTCCTGTGTCTGAAATAAACTGATAATTATTGTGTGTATGTGTGTGTGTATGCGCGCCTGGTACACACTTAGCTTTGTTGTATGAATAGCTGTTCTTGTAGCCTATAATAATAGCATGTGCATCAGTATACATACTGTACATACAACTCTGATGCAAGACTGCATCCTACACCTGCAACACTTCACTGAGGCACAGAGGGCCAGGATGAGGTAAAGTATAAGTGAAGGGCGTAGAGCGCCACGCACACGGCAGCCCAAACTCCCACATCAATAAGCTGAGCTTTAACTCTCATATTTAAACATCCACAGACGAAAGCTAATCTTCAAGGCACAATAGCGCAACGAAATCCCCAAATATCCACAGGTAACAGCGGAGGTTTGATTTACTTTCTGGCGGGGGTAACCATATGAGAGGAGAAAATGTAATTAGCCAATACACACAGGCGTTGTTCCTGCAAAAAAATACAATAACTGAAATATATATGATGTGTATGGCTACAGAAAAGACCAAGTTTTTGCGTGCAGTTGTTATTTGTCTCCATATAACCAAAGGTCTCTGGTATTTTTGCGTTTGGTGTGCGTTTAGGTCAGTTAATATTAGATACAATAACTTGACAAGGCTCCTACATCTAATTTTAAATGCATTTAAGTCCAAATGTTTGCATCGTGCATTATTTAGGTCTCATCGTTCAGTATGTTGCATCAGCCTAAAACCCTCTGTGTGTCCTATTTACTGTGTCCTTGTCCTACATGTATGAAGTTGTACTGTATGAGAGTAAATGAGATGTAAAAAATATTGCACAGATGTTTTAGGAAGTACTCATGACATAAGCAGAACTTCTACTGTTTAATTATCACATAATAACGGCTTGCTGTGACAATTTGTTCAATAACTGAGGTCTTGGACCTGGCCAGTAGCCAGCAAATAAATAAATGTTTTATGAGATAATTACACAGTGTATTGACTCATAGTTTACTTTCAATACTTCCTGTTTAATTCAACACATGACGCATGGATCGACACAGTGTCAGACTTCCAGACTGCTGTTTGTCTCCGGTGTGAAAACAGTAATCAATGTTTCCCTATTCCATGTCAGCTCTAAAATTTTAGCCATCTTTTGTTACTGAAACCATGACAACGGCGGGCGTTAAATTAAGTCCATGATCTTTTCGTAAACCCAGTTGGGATGGTACCACATCCTTGCGTCTCTCTATTTAGTGTCACCATAATAATTGATCAGATCATTGAGCAGCTCCTGTTTGTCTGTGTGACTTTATGTTCATGTGAAATGGATTGAATGGATTGAGCGCAGAGTGTTATTTATTTAAAGGTGCCATCACTGCGCTGACTCCCTGCAGTCTGCTGGGAGACTGAAAGAGCAAAAGCTACATGGCTAATCACACACTCATTAAAACAAATGCCCTAAATTATAGTACAATTAAGGGATATTTTGAAAACCATAGTTGCCTCGTGAAAATATGATGAGTATCTTAAAGTCCCCTGTGATGAAGCGACAGTGCAGCTTTGGGGTTTGATGCCTCTCTCCAGGTGATGCCTGAGCTCCACCACGGACTATACAGGTCTTGATTAGCCTCCCAGTTAGTCACTTTGCTGCTGTAACACTTCCACATTGTGTTTATTCTCACCCATGGCTGCTCCGCCCCTCCTCAGTTTTAGCGCTTGGGGATTGATTATGACTTCCAATAATCTCCAGCAGGTGACGATGTGTTGTATGAAACTCAATTAAGGTCCTGGACCACGTGAACTGAATCCTAATCATCACAACGACTGTGTCAAGGTTTTTCTCTGTATCCTGGGCTGTTCCTTTTTCTGTAGCTTTGCTTTATCTCAGCATGTGTGTGTGTGTCTACTTGGTTGACAACCCGCCACTGGGACCATCATTCCGTTGAGGCCTGGAGGAAGAGACAGACTACGAACTCGGGGCCTCGTCTTCTCCCTCTATGTGTAGCACATATGGGAGCACACATGCACACACACACTGTTCCCCATGAGGTCAGCAGGATAAGCTGGTTTGAGGAAGGCATGTACCATTCACTTCCTGTCAATGACAACATAGACGAGTAACCGCTACGCACCACTGAATCCAAATCCTCCACTCTCTCTCTCTCTCTCTCTGTGTGTGTCTCTGTCTCTCTCTCTCCTTCTTTGTCTGTCTGACTTTTTGCATTGTCTCCACCTCCCACCAAAATCTCCTTCTTAAAGGGAGGAAACTTTAATATCTCCCTTGGAGAAAATTGGCTTGTTGCAGTGGCTTTATATACTGTACAGTCATAACAATAACAGGACACAAGAAACAGATAACGTCTGGCTCCCAGTGTGTACTCTCAGGAGGGAGCTGTTAAGTCACCCTCGCTCTCTGCTATGCTTAGTCTCATTTCCTGCACTGACTTTGATAAATAAGAGATATTTACTACAATTACTACAATTAATTTTATCTCATAAAGTTTATAATTATCGTTGTCTCATGCCAATATCACATTATCATAAGTAAATAATTGTAATTTGTAGTAAATAACAAATAAAACAACAAAGGTTTAACTAACTGTCAGGGAAAAATGTTTTATGCTACAGTGGAAAGTCAAAGACAAACCATCTCTTATCAATAATATATTCTTACCAATTTTTATGTCCTCACATTTCTCTCTTAGCTCTGAACACACAAGGGACCATCATTCTTACTCTCTCCTCCTCCTCTCTCTCTTTTTTCTTGACCCCCTCAACACATCCCTTCGTCCCGTTGCTGTTGAAAAGACATGACAAGACAAGACAACACAGCTTCCTTTAGGCTCATTTAAAGTAAAACTTTTAAGGGCTGCTTAGAGGAGACAATAAGAAAAATCACCTTATTGATATATACAGTGCAAGGTGAGCAATGATGGCAGTCATTGTAGTGTGATGGATTTTTTTTGTCCTACAGTAACAAATTGAGACTGTCAGAACCACAGACTCTACATAAAGATAGATGGCATGACAGTGAAGTCAAACCATCTCAATCCCATCACCTCCCTGGCTGCCCCGTAGGTCATAAACATCTCCATGCCGGTGGACGGGCCATGAGCCAAACTTAAAATTCAGAGCAGGTGCCAAATACTTTGGCTTCACATTTGTGCAGTGAGGGAGGTGTGTGTGTGTGTGTGTGTGTGTCCACGCAAAAAAAAAAATCCTTGTGGTTTTCTGCAGCTTCCTATCACAGTCCAAAGACACAAGACTCTAAATTGTCCATAGGTGTGAATTTGAGAATGGCTGCTTGTATGTCTCTATATACTGTATGTTGGCCCTGTGATAGGTTGGTGACCTGTCCAGGGTGAACCCTACTGCTCAGCCAAAGTCAGCTGGGATTGACTGCAGCTCCCCCCTCAAGAGGACAAGCTGTAAATAATGGTTGGATGGATGGATGAATGGTTTTGTACAATGGGAGGGCATGGTGACATGTCATCCATCTTTATATACAGCCTATGACTGCACCATGTAAGGTGAAATCATCATGGTTCATAAAATGTGTTGCGATAATCCGGAAATAATAAACCTTCATACAGTGTCAAATAAATGCCGAGCTGGTCGGCCAGATTAAGAATCAACAGTTACAGGTGTAACAGTGCGTGATGTGATAACCGATTATCAGTGCAATGCTTTGTAGTCAGACAATTGTTTTTTTACTGACAACTGTCTGTCCATCCTAGTTCCACGAACAGTAAAACGTGATACATCCCCCCTCTATCTACTTTCATGAAGACTCCTTTCCACCTCCATGGAAATATTCACTTAATATTTTATTCATCTTGCAGAGGTTCTTATCTGACTTATGATGAGTGACCAGGCAGGTCTTACTCAAGGACACTTTGACGGAACAAAACCTTCTGGTAACAGGACTGAGCAGTCTGTAGGGATTTACTGCCCGCTGAGTGTGCGGGTGTGAGTTATGTGTGTCATCCATCTGTGGTATCGCACACCCACGCACGCACACACGCACGCACACACGCACACACACACACACCTTATTGAATGGCATAATAGAAAAACATTTAATGTCCATACACACATAAACGCACTAATAGATTTGACTTTTTGTGACTCGCCTGCCTCCAGCAGGTTGGAATGCGTTAACTCCATCAAAATCAATCAAGAACTTGGTGACACAATATCAATAAACATAGAGGAAAACACATGTGTAACCTCTATTAAGTCACTTTCTATAGATTTGACCACAAAGTAAACTGACATCCAGCCCTTGCCATCTTTGACTTTTCTTCACCTGCCAGGTGAGGCAGGTTTATCACAACCTCTGCTTGTTTGTCCTACATGCTTTTATTCCCCACTGACTGGTTGAAATGATGACAGTTTTACAGTATTTGGTTCCGTACTCCAGCACACTGGATTTCAACTGAATTGAAGATGATATGGTTTTGTGCTGACTTTACACAGTTTGAAGGAAAGGCAGTGAAAGCAACTAAAAAAGTATTTTATAAGCGACCAAGTCAGTCAGTTGACTTCAGTCCAACAAAGCAGATGGTTCACTTGCTGGAAAGTAAAAGCCGAACAAAAATTAGATCATGATTTAAGTGCTGTTAAACTGTCCTACAAAGTTATGCTCTTGAACCCTTTAAGGTGTTGTTAAAATGGGCACAACTGCCACACTTTTTATATGCTATGACAATTTACAATGCTGCTCCCAGTGTTAGTGCTGAACCAGTGTTGGTATTGGTTATTAAAGTTCCTATTTTTAGTGTTGGAATGTTTTCTGATATATTCAAAGTATATAAATAGTTTATATTTCCATGTTAAAAACTGGTCAGTGTTATTTGTTTGATCCACATTGGTGCAGTTAACACTTTAGCAGATTCAGGGACTGACTCCCTCTTGCAATTCTCAAAGCATAATCACAGATAATGAATTGGTGTTCAACACTGATTTAATCATTGTATCCAAGACACTGCATATGATTTAAGTTTAAGTAAGTACACACACTTTTGTGTGCGTAAGTTTGACTAAATATGACTAAAACTAATATGGACTGTTTTTTGATACTAGTAAACAATGGCAAATGCATATCTCATAATGAGAGATACAGTATTCAGTATACAGCATTTTGTCCCTGTGGAGTTTAACATTGTTCACTGCTCCAATGTGAAAATGTTCCCCTATAGTTTGTTTATAGGTGCTATACATCAGGCTTCCAATGGTAATTAGCAATAATGCAGCAATCCCAGCTAATTTAGGTCACCGCTCTATAGCTAATGCCAGTTTGATGGGGCAATAGTCATTACATTTCATTGTGTGTGTGTATGTATGTGTTGTATGTGTGTGTGTGCACATGTACAGGTGTGTGGAAAGGTGTGGGTCTCTGTCTGACTCAGCATCATCGCTTTATTTTCAGGTGCAGGGTTTTATCATTCTGTGGTATGTTTGTTATGCATGTGTGTGTCTGCATGTGTGTGTGTGTGTGTGTGTGTGTTTGGGTATACAGTCCTATTTGCACAATTGCAAACGCAGCACTCTACAATCCTGACAAGTGCACTCAATCATGCTAATTTTTTACGAATACAGCATTATTCAAGTGGCGCAGACAAAACTGTGCGTTTACCTCCATAAGCTTTACTAAAAGGCTGACATGTAACAAGGACAGGCAGCTTCCAGGTCACCATGAAAAACCTAATACACAAAACATCAAATATCTGGCGACGAAAACATTTACATAGCAAGTTTAAAATCCTGTTTGTGGCGTTGCAGCATTTTTTTTTTGACGATGACTTGAAGACGTGAAGAATTATTACGTTGTATGTATTGTAACCAGTCAACGAGGTGAATAGTATATGACTAAAGCATTATGGGTTTCTGCATTCCAGGAACGCAACATGGATTACGAAAGCTTTAAATGGCAAGATAGATTAATGGATGGTTATGGCTGTACTTTATAGTTTTCTCTTTTGACTACCTAGTCTGTTATTGGCTATGTTTTAGTCACTGAAAAACATGGTTAGAAAGAAAAAGCCCGCTCAGCAAAAAAAACCAAAGACATCTTAATTTGGCAGGTTCATGGACGGACTGGTCTCTATGTGAAGATAATAATGTGTCTCGAAGAGAGATGAAGAAAGTGTCTCCTCGCTCCCCTTCAACACTTCAAGCTGTTAAAAGTCAGGAGTGCGATTGCAAGAATAGAACAAACAGCATCATGCACACACTGACAGAACTTTTTGTCTCGCACACGCACACACACAGACACACACTTATTACCACAAGCACCAACCTTCCTCCCCTCAAAAGAGAAACTTAAAGTGATTCAGGAGTTTGAAAGTCGGACCGCTTTAGTGTGTGCCGTGTGTAAACACTAAACACATATTTGCCACTGAGACCCTCTCGTCTGCTCAGTAAAGATGAGAGGCTTCACAGCACCGAGTGACTATAAAGAGACTGAATTTTTTCTTTCCTCCTATGGAGACTGAGCACTGGGAAGTAACAACAAAGAACAGCTTTGGCAATGCATTTCCTGTGTTATGTGCTGTACGTCTACCCAGAAATAAAAAGGAGTTCCTCAACATATATACACTGCTGCTGCCTCGCCCCAATATTGTGGCTGCAGATGTTTTTAAAAAAAACGATTCAAATGATGATGAAAAAACAAAACAAATGTTGGACTAATTGGTATAATTCAGTGGCGGGTTAGTCAGCAATTAGTATAAGCTTTATAATCAAAATTTATATTAGTTTTTATTCTTCCACAAAGCATAGCACATTGGGAAATGCAGTATTTTCATACTAAAGCAGAAGAGATGATACATCATTTGTCATCCTGTCCATCCATCCCTCCACTCTCTCAAGCTTTTCAGAAAAAATATCCTTCCTTAATCTCTGGTCTCTTAGTGCTTATTTTCTCTTTTATCTGTTTGTGTCCCACTTCAAAGGTTGCTGCCATTACTATTACAGGCTGGAGAGCAAAAATCAATACAGTGGTGATACAGAGAAGAAGGCGAACATGTCAGGTCAGGGTGGACGCCTTCAAAAGAGCATGTGTTGTTACTCTGGGATGTTAGAGCTCCTTTGGTTTGGTGACAGCGAGTGACAGACAGACAGTAGCACATATCTTTAAGTGGTAGCATCGATCTATGGCCATCCCAATCCCATTTTCAAGTTGTGAAATTGATGCACTAATGCTAAGATGTATTTATGATTCATTTCAAATGATTTTCTCACATAGAATAGATATCACAACAATAGAGAATTCAGGATGAACTCCAGGACATCCTTATACTATATCTTTATACTATTTTAAGTCCTGTGTAATGTGGCATCGAAATATTCTTCTCTATGTTATCTCTCTGACATGCCACTGAAAGAAATGTCTATTGAGACTGATCTATTTTTTCTCCTTCAACTCTGAATATGTCATAGAACATATGCTACATCTATATTCTCCTCCTTGTCATAGGCAGGGTGGCTGAGTGTATTATTGTCATTGTCATTCGAGAGACATGTATGTACATGAATATGTGAATAACTACACAACTGGAAAAGGGAATGGCAGGGCAAATTTCCCAACACACACACGCACGGACGCACGTGCACACACACACAGACCAATAAGTTACATCCATCTCCCTTTCATCCAACAACACAACTCTCTGTTGTTGGATGATTGGTCTTTTAATCATCACTTCAGACAGTGGAGGAGTCTGCATCCCATAATACCCAGGCAGGGTCAAATACAATGAAAAAAAAAAATCCTCTCTGTACTTCATGTTAGGATGAGCATGAGAACAAAGCCACAACTGCAAACACTTCATTATGCCCAGTCATATAGCTGCAGCTGGAGTCTGCTCCCATGTTCCTGGTATTCACCATCAGTGCGAGGGAGAAAAGACTGATTGCAGGGAAGTGGAGGTGAAAGACCGTGGGTGTGTCAGTGCAGGGAACTGCTGGTGGGTTTGTGATGGGATCAGTCACCCCAGAGTGCTGAGGTCACTCAGACAGGGCTTGAAAAGACCATGGAGAAAGCATAACAGTGGTTTGGGAGTGGAGCTACACTGAACACATAAAACCTCCAAGGAAGGTGAATTGTTCAGCTTTTAGCTTTCTGTCCTGCACACAGTGATGGAAAGATGTAGATCATATGATGATAAAGATAAGATCTTTTGTTCATTGGACAAGAAGCAGCTTCATTAGTAGTTATAATGTAATGGTTATTGGAGTTTTCCTAATTATGTTTTATTTATGATAGAAATAGTGATGAGCTGCTTCAAATTATAAGTTAAATATGTTTTCCATCACCAACACATCATAAACACATGCATCGCGCTTTTCCTTCTGAATACTTAATTTACTTGAGTAGACTGAATATTTAAGTTAGATGTGTGGTTGATACATTAACATTAGCAGCAGGTATTTTATAGTCATACAAGATAATTGACTGTCAAAAAAACATCTCTATACAATACAACTGTTAACTAAAAACTCGATTTTTCTGCACTGCGTAAACAATGCCCAAATAGTTATTTACCAAAAGACACGGGTAACAAAGACACTATGCTGGTGAAACAGGAAGATATGAGCTAATTGTTTCACAAGATTCACAAAAAAATAAACATA
Source organism: Trinectes maculatus (assembly GCA_016785345.1). Taxonomy (NCBI): domain Eukaryota; kingdom Metazoa; phylum Chordata; class Actinopteri; order Pleuronectiformes; family Achiridae; genus Trinectes; species Trinectes maculatus. The sequence goes on from JAFBJQ010000095.1 coordinate 108,119, forward strand.
ATTAAAAACAAACATGCTCTGTATGATTGCGTTCACACTATTGCAGGTGTCACATTTCAACTCACAGATACCAGGTAAAATGATATAATCTTACTTTCTCCAATTATCATCACATCAGCAAGAGAATCATTTCGTGTTGTTGTGTTTACAAGGTCTCACGGAATCACAGGAACAAACGTTCTGAATAAAACTTTATGAAAGTAACACTTTTGGTGTTGAGATGAACTGCCAAGGTCTTTCGTGCTGCCAAGTGTTGATACACTCATTTTCCCTTAGGTAACATTTTCAAGGAGTAGCTAATGTGAGTCTTTCATCTTGCACACTTCACTTCACCGATCACTGTAAGTACTGTATTGCACCCCCCCACCCCCTTTTCCCTTCCCCTCCCCTTCTCCCCCTCTCTGTCGCTCTGTCTCTGTCTCCGTGTCTCTCTCTCACACTGAATTTTGAACAGATATATGAGCTGTTTGTTATCCATACATTTTGTTTGTTATGCAAACATTTTGTGTGTGTGCCACAAAATTCAAATACAACTTAAGTGTAATCACTAGAAAGATCATTAAAGTTAATGGTAACGGCAGAGGTTTATTTGGCAGAATAATGCAGTTTTTAATTTGTACATCAGGGGCATACAACCTTTAAATTTGTGAAGAGACCAGCTCATCCATATTCTACCCTCCAGTAACGCATTAATTCAAATAAATGTATTGTTTGTTATGAGAAACATATAGTGTCTTCCTTAATAACTGATCCTGTGGAAAATGTGCCGAATAAACATCTCTAAAAAAAATCAAGTTTTTTACCCCCTTTTCTTTTCTGCATGTAAAGCACAGTCAGGAACCATTACTCGCTTTCTCTTTAGTTTTCACATGCCATGTCAAATTCATTGATGTTACACTGATGACTTGATGCAGCAGATAGTCAGCATTCAGTGCAAAATATGCATAAATATGCTTTGCTCCTCTTAGAAGATAAAGATCAGACAGGGTTAGATAAAAAAAAAAGGCATCTGATGAAAATGGCATTTTACTGATTACTGGATTATAAAGGAAACAAATCATGGGCCGAAAGCCAAACATTATGGATCAAATGAGATAAGGCCTTTAAACGTCACCCGTAACGCAGTAAATCATTGTCACACAGCTGCCTCGACACAGTAAAATATAACGGCTTGTGTTGTCAGCGCTTTAAATGATGAACACAATTCAAACATACACATACCCTTAATGTAAGAGTATTGAGGGGGAGACAGATGAGGGGGTGGGGAGGTGGGGGGGGAGGGGGGGGAGAGAGAAGGAAGGAAAAAGAAAAAAGATAACGCCTCATCACCACGATAAATACTCTGATAAATCACTGTGGAGGCAGCGAGCTGTCGAATAAATTTATCCCATCCCATTGTTCCCTGCTTGTATCTCCCTCTGCAGGAGGCATAAAGCAAGTGTGTATGGGAACAGGAGAGGGAGAGTGATGATGAAGATGACCCTGGTACTGAACAGCTGCATTGATGTATACAGCAATACAAGACACATGCACACACACACACACACACACACACACACAACACACAAAACAGCAATGTTAAGATGACACAAAATATTGCTGCACATCCACACGTGGCCCTGTGTAATTGGGGCCCCCTGGGGCCGATCCCTGGGCTTGGGTGCCAAGGGCGAGCATTTCTTACAGAGAGGCAGATAAATCAGCTGTTAATAAGCCAGCAGGCATGGAGGCTCTATTTACGACCACTCTCTCCACAAGGCCAGTGCCACCAGCCCAGCTGTGCACACACACACACGCACGAACACGCACACACACTTAATCGTTATCAGAATGAAGACCCCCAAGATACACATGCGTATATGACTGTGTGTCAAGGAAAGAAACGTCTTTAATATAATGTGATACGTAACCTGCATTTTTCTTATTAAGCCTTAATGGAGTAAGGATCACAGCTAAAATCGACCCTACTCACACACACATACACACGGACAGTCATGTCAGGCAGATCTACAACGGTGTTGCTCAGCATACCGGCATAGCACAGGAGCCAACAGTACTGATTCTGCCACAGAAAGTCACCTTCCTCCTTCCCCCACCCTGCCCTGCACCGAGGGGCCCTGCTCATTACACTCTGCCAATTTGTATGACTGTTGTTATTAGTGTTTCATTGGCATGGTGCTTTGGTCTTGGGGCACGGACACACTGCTTTACGATGCTGGGCCTAACAAACATCGTTTTGATTTTCCCAGGCAAGTAATTAAGTGTGGGTCTAATCTGTCATAGTAAGTTAGACCATGGCATCATGCCAGTTGAGGGCTGCCTGGGCGGGGCATGGTGGCTGAGAGGCTGCCATCCTTAATGCACATTATTCATTTACAAACTCTGCTGAGGCATGGCAGAGGGCCATCGCACACGGGGGTGGGCCAGAGGTTTTCTTTTTCTTACACCCTGCAATGGGAAAACATATCCGCATGATGCAATTAAATTTCACAGTTAAATGCACTATTCATTTTATTTATTCATTTAAAAAGCCAGATTCTGTCCCAGGAGTTAAAGCTTTGAATCTGACCATGAAGCACAGCATCATGCCGAGAATCAGAATGGTCTCGACAGACAAACAAAACAGATTCGTGCCTTGTGCCATGGGTAAATTCAGTAATAATGAAATAAAATCTGTTCACAGACATCACTATGGCAGACCCTGAATGGCTTAAAAGGTTTAATGGAGCCAAAACCTATGAAATGTTCTGACAGAATTAAAAAGAATAAAACTGCAGTCAGTGCTGCAGCCAATTAATCTTCTTTCAGCCAAACTCACTTTTGACCTTTTGCATGTAAAATATCATCCCGTCATCATTTGGTCCTTTTAGACATTTGTTTTAAATTACGACATAATGTACCTATGACTTTTATTTATTACTACATATCATCTTTAGTGGCTGACCTTCAACTCTGACCTTTCACCACCTAATTCTAAACAGTTTATCCCTGAGTCCAACTGAACATATTCTCCATATTTGGAGAAATGGATTCACGGGAATGGATATATATGAATAGACAGATGTTCAGGAGTAGGGAGAGACAACAGAGCTGCGACGGCAGCAGAATAACAAAATGAAATAAAAGGTGAAGGATTTGACAAGAGAGAAGGTTTAGTATTCGGTTCGTTCGCTTCTTCAGACATCATAGTTAAATAGAAATAAGCCTCAAGAGGAAAACAAGCGTGCCTCATATAACTGAGAATTTAATCTTTTTGGCTCAGAGTTATTCTACAGCCAGAAAAATAGGAGCTCCAATTTGAACACATTTGTGGTGCCAGCGCTCGTAAACAAAAGTATGACAAATGGTAATAAAAGGGGACAGTGATAAAAGTTTTATAGGGGAGATATTGTCAGATGCAACCACATCACTGTAATCTCTCCATTTTCCCCTCTCTGGTCTTTATGGAATGAGTGAACATTCCATGTCGCCACAAAACGTACGGCTCCTGAGTGTTGACAGCACGATACTATCGCCTACATTAAAAACAGCTCACAGGAAGAAGAGCGATAGCATTATCACATGTTTATTAACACCACTTCCTTGAGTTAAAGTGTAGATAAGGTTTGGTGTGGTGGGTAACACTCATCTCATCTCACAGAATCAACATCTTCAGGTTTATCACAGGAGCATTTCCCTTCACTGCCACAGCCTATTCTTCACACCATTACCTCCAAGCACACTGTGTGCATGGTTTAATGCACGATAAGCCTGCATGCCAGGGAAGCACATTTTCAAATCAATGCAGATTTTGATGAAGTCTCAGATTTTGCAGGGAACCAGCATATCGCAGCGCTTTCGCATTTTATACTGAAGGAAGCAGGCAACAGAGGATCAAGACACTGATGGTTAAAGCCAGGGTAATCAGTGTCAGGGAGAAAAACAACATACTCGAGAGCTGACGCTGGAGCAGCTCTAACCTCAAAGTCACACATACTTTTGTGTGTTTCTATGCAGACGAGCACACACTCATATCAGCTTACATTTTCAGGACGGGGCATCGTGTCATTGCAAATGCACAACGTCTACAGCGGCCCTCAGAGGAGTGAATCAAGCGAAAATGATCTGGACACATGGGGTCGACGCCAAGTCAATGAGCATCAGTGCTCCTCTTGCCAGCTCCTCTCCTGCTGTTCCATATCATCATGCAGATCCCAGATTGTTAGTTTTGCCCACCGGCTTTTCATCTACAAAAGAGCGTCTGATTAGAGCCTCTCAGGTTGCAGCTCGGATGTTTTGATGCATCGCCGCAACTGAGGACCTGATCCCTCTCAGTGACATGTACAATTACTCAGCTGCTTCCTGTGATTAAAGCAACCATCCTGTTTCTAGGCCATTTCCTTCTCCTTCTCCTCCTCCTGCGCTCCTCTCTGCACTCATCCACCTGCCCAACACTTCTCATCACTTCTTTTTGTTTTGCATAAAGAACATACAGCTATGATTTAACAAAAGCCCTCATTCCTGTAGTTTGTGTATACATGCAAACAGTATTTTTTTTAAAGACACAAAGTGTAACAGCACATTAACATGGGAGACATGCACAAAAGCATGTCAATCAAAGAAATGTGTGTGTGTGTGTGTTAAAACTTAAAGAAATCAACATCTCAAATATTTAAGGAGACTGATGAAAAATTTGTTTGAGTTTAAAAAAAGTTTTTTTTTTAAAGTTAAAGCTCTATCAACCCCAATGGTCTGCAGCAGTTAAGATTTACTATATTTGAAATACGACAGAAAACTCAAATGATCACAATGAAAAACTGTAATTGTACAGAAAACATATGGTAAATAGTTGTCGAGAGTTTGTAGCTGACTTCATGTATAAACATTACAGCTGTCGCTCTACTGGTTGCTGTCACAGTGACACCATGATCAACATGAAGTCAGACATTTGGGCCATAATTGCTTCACAAAGGAGTAAAATATGGTCGTGAAAGTGTTGATACCTGGTTTACCACTGGTTTTCATTGTGACCGATCCTTAATGGATGCCTGTATTATCAAATGCATAACAATCCTGCTTCATTTAACTTTCTCAACAAATTACATAAAATAAAACGAGTAAAAAGTACAAGTGAAAAATTGCTTCTTAAAGAACATTGATTACAGTGCAAGATGATGTAAGATATGATAATAACCTGGTTTTTCAAAAATAACTTCAGTGAGATGATTTACAACCAGAATATTAAGTGTCTCTCAGTGAACATGCAAAATTCTAAAAACATCTACCTGCAATTATGGTCCCATAATTAAACTACTCATTATTAATGAGTTTAATTTAACTCAGCTGAATAAATTTGGTTGAAAGTCATGCAGTGATTGAAGTGGCCACTGAATTTCTTTAGGTTATGCAAAAAAATCCTCATTGTTATAACTGTGCTAACGCACACACACACACACACACACGCACAGATGTCTCTGTGTGCGGCTGCACCTCTCCCTCCACTCTCTTTATCCTCTGCCCACATTTCTTGTCAGCAAATTTACCCTCTTCTTCATTCTGCCACTCCATTCTTTGCTCCTTTCGGGTCCTCTCCTCACTCAATCATCTTCGCATACTCGGCTTCTCATTCTCTATCTTCCCTCGCCCTCTTCGTTTTCTCTGTCACTTCATCTGTCTCTGTCCTGCCCTGCGCATTCATAAAACCTGTCTCGCTTTCTTTTCTATTCTCTCCCCGAGTCCCTCGTCCTCTCTGTTTACCTCTCAGACTTATTTCCCCACTTCACTTCGCCTCCGTTCATTTAACCTTCCACATCCGTATTCAGCTGTCACTTGTCCTCCAGCTGCCTCTTGCTCTGTGCGCTCCCTCCTGACCCAGTCACCTACTTTGTGCAAGTACCCAGGGCTCCTTACATCAACACCTCATGTGGGCAACTGCATTAAACTGACATCTGTTTGGGCAAATGCTGCTTGTTTAGTGGGTATGAATACTACAGATGGGGGAGTACAGACCACTTGACTGAAACTTAACACATTTGTGTGCTGGCTTTCCTCTGCTTGAACAGCACATGGCAGCCATAACTCTCCACCCATCATCCTACAGGTGTGAAATGTTCTCTCCGTATGCTGCCCTCAGTAAACTACCATGTGAGACAGATCACAATGGTGCCATGACGCCGGCGCTGACTTCAAGAACTGCAAATGCACGAGGGTTATACTCCAGACCAAGACCCGTCCCCTGCTGTTATTCCTCCTGCTTTACTATTCTCCTCACGCCATCTCAGTGCATGTGTGTTTTAAAGATTGATGCATACATTAGATGAGCTTCACTGTATGAATCACAAAATAATGGAAAGGTTATGTCTGACAGGAAATTACTACAGGGCTCTGCTGTGGTTTCTCGACACTACCCATGCATTTGTAGTATTGAGTATTGGTGTGTGTGTGTATGTGTGTGTGTGTGTGTGTAAAATGTAAAGCAGCCCCTCGTAGGCACACACATCATGGACTAACCTCACTGCCACAAAGCATCCACCAAGTGCCATCTGCATTTTAATGACTAAGTCTAATTTATCTATGGCTATAGCACATTATTACTGGAGAGTGTTGATATTGCCAACAACACACAGAATTTCACCTGCCTGCATCATTTCTGCTGATGGCAACGCTATGCTAATGGTGTTAGTATTTTCTGTGCACCTTTCCAAAATCATCGCCGAGAAGTTTAGATGGATGTGTCTGGGGCAGCATGCATGTAAAAGTATTTGTGTGTATTCAGATTACTGCAGCATGCAAGTTTTCCTTTACAATTTGCATGGTAATCTTGGCACTCCATGACTAAGTTGATCTTTTGAGAGGCCGCTGTGTTTACATCTTAGACAATGTGATGATAGACTTCTCTAAATTAACACACGTAACTGGTTAACTGGTAGTAAGCTATTGTAGAAAAGTAAAATTGTTGTATCGTTGTATATAATGACATACAACACATTTTCACTGAAATAAATTAAAATACATTGAATGAATACATAAACAGAGTTTAACTGGTGGATGCTTTCTGCAAACCGTGTTATTCTAACCTGTAAATAATTACAGATTAAACTAAAAATAAAAGTCCCAAAGAAAAATAACTAACATATCATTAACTAACTATCATTGCAATAATTACCGATATGTCCTATTTGTATGCATGAATCAGCCTTCTCCATCCTATATTAAACTGAACCACAGCAACAAATCCTTGATAATAAGATCCTAGTTAAAATGTAAAGAGACGTAGTTACACTGTATGGTGTGTAAAGCAGCCAGCATGATTAGCACAGAGTCTGTTGCACACTGTATAATTTTAACCAGTGTATCAATAACATTTCCATTAAATTTCATTGGAATGTTACTGTTCATTGACTCCCGAAACTAAACTCGAACAAAACACATCATCAGTCCGCTCATCACTGGCTGAGGGCCAGAAATCTGCCTTTTCCCTTGAGCATGTTAAACAGCTGCAGCTCAGTGTATTAGTGATGAAATGGATCTTGTGTGCAGCCCAGGGGACCTGCCATGACTATGTACTAAACTGGGCATCCTAATGAAATAAAAAGACTGCGCGTAACATTAAGTTGGCTATAAAGACTAGAGTTGTCCCCAGTGACAGAGAATAATGCATTTAATGTGTTTTGACTGTGTGAGTAAATGTATTTCTCCCACACTCCCACAGCAACAGACGGATGGATGGATGGAAGGAGAGAAAGAAAGGAGAGAAAATAGAAGAATTAAAAAACAGTGGAGAGACAGTTGAGAGATTGAGACGCGAGCAGCGTCATTGGCAGGATGAGAACAGGAGACGTGAGAAAGTGAGAAAACAGAAAAACACAATGTTTGCAAATCACATAGTAAAAGTTGAAGTGTTGTACACACCAGGCCAAGCCCCAGAGTAAATATCAACCTTCCAGCAGAAAAATCCTCAGTTATAGCAAAGTCGGTAGAGACAACCTCTCACCGGCTTCCTGCCATAATTTATAGCAGCGGTTAAGGTCACAAAACAACAGGCACTAGAGGAACTTTAAAGTCATTCCGAGTTATTCATTTTTCAGTCTCTCTTTTTCATTGTGGCAGTAGAAATTGTGTATTTCACGTCAAATTTTGTCAAGTTTGAAGTTAAACAACCACACAGAGAGCACAAACCTGCACGGTGTCCCCACTAACCTATACGTCTGTTATCTCAATAACGACACATGTTCCAAGCTGTTTACAATAACTGTGCATCCAGAGTTCACAGATGAAGAGTCCTGATCAGTTCATGATGTTAATGAAACTTGGTGAGTGACTCAGTGATAAACTGGATGTCACACCCATGTTCAAAGTGTCATTGACAGTCATTGCAGGTTGTACTGTGCTGCACCTACAAATACGCTTCAAGCACAGACAAAATGAGGACATTAACTCATGGGGAAGAAAAATAACAGGATGCCTCGTTTATAATGTGTAAAGATCCAGGCAAGAAAAATGGTCATAAACACAAACCTGAGATGATGAAGTTTCACTTAAACTTAAATAGCAATTCACTTATCCTGATAAAATATGAGACTGAATGCTTGGTTTGTTATTATGGTCTAAACTGTCTGTCTGTTTAGTTCCTAGCATACCTAATGTGTCAATGTGACACGTTTCTCTCTTTATCTTTATAGAAGCTGAAATTGATGTGTGGAAACAACAACTGAGCATTGAATTCTAGTAATGCTAATTATTTCACTAAATTAGTGCTAATTCATTCTTGCGTAGTTTAACTATGTTACTGTGATTTTGTTTCAGTTTTTGACAACACATGATTGTGTGGTAACAGTGAATGTGAAAAGTGGGTTATAACTTGTGTTTAAGAGAATATTAATAAGTTGTAATAGAACGTTTAAACACAGCATTCGTAAGATATTTTTCGTGATAATTGTCATCATCCCGAAAAATATGATAATGTGTACTCACCACCTTGATCGGTGCTGACAGTGATGATGGCGACCTGCCGAGGGAAGGAGCTCATATCTGACACCCCATTGAGCGACTCAATCTCAAAGGTGTAGTTGGCGTGTGCTGTGAAGTCCATGACAGTCACAGTGGCGTTGGTGAGGCCTAATGGTCGCGGCAGGAAGCGAAGCTCCTCCTCACACAGCTGGCACTGGTCCGGTTCAGGGCCACAGCGTTTGCACTGCACATTGTAGGTGAGGTCACGGCGGCCCCCAGTGTCGCTGGGAGGCGACCACTCCAGCATCAGACAGGTGTCATTCAGATTAAATATTAGGTTCCGGGGAGGAGACGGAGGACCTGTCAGTGGGAGAATAAAGAGTAGGCACAGAGCAGGTACTTTTAAAAGCTGATGTTAGAATGACAAGATACATAACTCTAACTGTTTGGTCAATGCTAACACATCTCATGGCAGAACGTGGCACTGCCATTATTGGTATTTAGTTAAGAGTTTATAAAAGAAGTTTAACATTATGAGAAGGGATGGATTCAGTTGTGTTAATTTGTTGTATTCTATGTTCAGATTTGGAGCAAATACAGGGGGTCCTTGAGTTACGACGGTCGCGAGATACGTTGTTTTCGTGGTTACGACACATCTCCTGTGAACTTCCTTGTTTCGGCTTAAGCGGTTTGCCCCGTAAATACGTACAGACTTCACACGGGAAATAGTTGTTGAGCGCTCTCTCTGTCTCTCAGCGCGCCTGCCGGCTCTCCAACACCTCCACAGCACAGCTGGGCTACTCTACCTTGTGTTTACTTATGTGAAATAAAAGGTGCAGCGGCAGCCGGTAAGGAGATGCACACGGACACCGAATTCACCACAGTAAACTCTTATTGTAGGGTGGTGTTATAGCGACACCTGGTGGCACAACTTATTATCTACATACAAATGCATACATATGAATGTAAGTTCCGACTAACGTCGAAATTCGGTTACGATACATTCTCAGGAACGGATCTCCGTCGTAACACAAGGACCCCCTGTACATCGTAAAATACTAATAAAATGTCAAATAAAAGGGCAAAGGCCTTAGTGCACAGCAGTGTTCATTTCAGATTTCTGTAAGTAGCGTCTGTCAGAGGGAGTGAGGTCTAAACATAATGAAGCTTTGCAGGTCCTTGGTGTCCAGACCAGACAGGACACCAGCACAGCAGTCCAGGCTAAGGAGGACTTGATAATTATTAAAAACATGAGGGTGAATTAATATGCTATGACCAAGGCTATGGACACTGTGTCCAGAGAACAGGTGGAGGCTTCGGCCTTGGTGCCCAGTTTATTGACTTGAGGAACATCGGATGGGGGGAAAACGAAGAGACGGCATTGAGGCAGGTAGGAGAGGGAGAGACACCGTATGGCTAAATAAGTATTTTAGTATATTTTATATATTTCTTTTCCACTTAACTCTTCATAATGTATTCATCCACTGTGCAGTAAAACCATTTCACCCCCCTCCCATTTTTACCTGGGTGTTTTGGGATGTGTGCGTTTGTGTCTCAGGGTAAGCATTGTGCTGTAGCAGGCAGCCAGCTGTCAACAGGGTGGAGTTAAAAGACCTGAGGGATTTAAACACTCCCTTCCTGCCAGGCACTGTCTGCCTAGACAATGGGATGCTTCCCTCTTCCTTCCCATCCCTCCATCTCTGTCTTTCCCTGAAAACCTCAGCAGAGACGTAGGCACCTCCCACCTCTCCTCCACTTGTGTCAGCGCATGTCCCGTCTTTCTCTCTTTATCTCTCCCTCTGCCTCTATCCACCATTATCTCACCTCCTCTATTCTCTCCATCGAGGAGAATCCACCCGCCTCCCTCCTGCAGCGTGAACCCCACTGCCATCAGTCAGCTCCTATTCTCCTCTAGGGGGGAGATTGGTATCATCACCCTCCTTCCTTTCTCCCGTCACTGTCTACTTCATCCAGCCTTCCCACTTTCGCTCTACCTTTATCTCACTTACTGTGACACCCCTCTCTTCCTTGCTCTCCGTGTCTTCCACTCACGGCCTCAGTCTTTAATCCCTGTTCTTTTTTTTCTTAGATATTAAACAAGCAAACTGTTTAATGCTCTGATCTACAAGCTCCTGATTAAAATGCATGCTGTGGGTTCACAGCTTGGAAAATAGATGTGGTAGTCCAGTCCTCTTAGCCTCCTGGGTTGTCTCCCCCCTCAAGACTTGGGACTTGAAGACTTAGTTCAATAGCTTTTTGCACTTGGCATTATGGTATCTAAACCTCAGGCAGATGCACATTTATGAATTCACAGAACCATTGTGTTGCATCTTCTAAGGCTACATTAAAAATGACACATTTGTATGAATAGCAAACGGTGCATCGTGATGGGTGCTGTGAGGTCACAGCATCTCCACAGTGACTTGGCTTGTCTTCCTCTAAAAGACAAATACACTCTTTCACCCTGGAGAGCTCACAGACGTGGCCTCCCTCTGTCTGAGTGACAGCTAAATGGCTTTTTAATTAAAGGAGAATTAGTCCGGTTAAACTGTAATTTAATGGAAATATGAAGTCATAACGACAGTCAGTGAATCTCGGATGAAGACAACGCCGCCAAACAAAAGTCATGTAATTCATCCGGAGACTCTCCAATGCGCAGTTTCACACGAGATAAGTGGTGGAGACGAGAGTGGATTTACAGCCACAGCTCGGTCTGATGGACCACTGGGGTAATCCACCAACTCATATAGACATACAGTCATAACTCACCCAGACTGTTGGACATACAGAGAGATCTAGATACTTTCATGTGAATTCACATTGAAGAAACCATCCTTATCTTCCCAATATAACTCCCCACTGTCCTTATTTGAAATTAGCTGCTTATTTAGCAGATCAGGAACATGGTAAACCATAGTTAGTAACGGTAGTAAATAACAATGAAGTTTCCCATGATTCTGATCCAATCCAAAAGGATGCTAAATCTTCTCTTCAGCTATGTGGTCATGTCCATCACGAGGAATTGGGTTTTCGTGAGTCTTGTAGCCTGTAGGTGGTACACTCACGTGTGCAAGCCATAGTCGGGGGGTCTTTCTCAGCCCTGAAGAAGCCCTTCTCGCAGCGACAGACAGCAGCCCCTTCTCCGTAGCTGAAGCTGTGCGGAGGACATTTTGAACACTTGATGTTTCCAGCGTATGCTTTGTAGAAGCCCGGGTGGCACGCTGAGGGTGACAGAAAGACAACAAGAGACCAAAAATGAGTGCAATCCAAGGCCACGCTATGGAAATGCAGGAAAAAAAATATTTTCATGAAAAAAAATACTTTTAAAAAAAATTCCATCTCTTCATATTTTCTCAGCGTCGGAGGGGTTAGAGGGACACACGTCGTCTGCTGAAATTCAATTGCCACAGCTATGGCATTTGTAAACATACGGCACTTTAAAACAGCAGTGTTGTTGTTACATAGACATACTGGCATAGAATTAGCAAGTAAAGGTGAGATATACATTTATAGATAGTAATTTTTATTTTTAAATTTAATTCCTCACTAATACATAAGGAGCTGTAGCTCCCTGTGTTCATTGTTAAACGAGAGAGAGGTCTTTAAACGCCTCACGATGGTGCATGAAATATGTTGCCAAAACTGCTTATCTTATTCCAGAGGCCCTGTGTATGAAAGCGTGTAATGAAGTGGTGTTCTGTTGGCTCCACTTTTACACAAAACACATGAATTGCTATCTAAGCCACGTTCTTGTATTAAAGTTTTCATACTGAGGAGAAAATGCGGCAGAGGAAGCCCGCATTGTAAACATGCTACATGAAAATGCGACTCCTTTCCGGGGCCAGAGGAGAAAGTAAAGAAAGGCGTTCAGCTCAGAAAGAAAGTGAAGAGAGTGACTGCTACAATGTGAATTTGAGTAATATCGGATTATGGTATTACAACTACACAACCGACAGTGACTTCCCTTTTAACAATTAGAAAAAGTAAAATACTGTGACTACCATTTCCTAACCTTCAAAGCGCTTCCTTGTCACAGAAATGCACAAAGTCTCCTGCCTGGAGAAAGTTCAATTGCTGCCGGATGTCACCGAGCGCATTGATTTAACAAGGTAACACAAGCTGAGCAATTTGAAGGGATTCACCTTGAAGCACCAAGTGCCTTTGTGTGTCTCCATTGCTGCCTGTGATAAATGGAGCTGTAAGACGGACAGGGAAGTGTCCACAACCACATCTGCTCTGATTGAATGGGGACAATTAGGACACTGGCAGAGAGGTTAACACGCACGCAGGTTAACAGGCGTGGCACACACAGGTTGACTGATAGACTTAGATCATAAACGCTCTTGTTTAATGGCCAGTATTACACAGATAATTTATTGTAATCAGTTATTGTAATCTGGTATTTTATTACATATTGATCAGTTTCAGTAGGAGACTGTTTGTTTTTATTTGGCCATTGACAATTTGAAGTTTTTTCATTTTTTAAAGAATTTAACATACACTCTTGCATATTGCAAACACACACACACACACACACACACACACACACACACACACATATGAACATATACAATCAGATAAGAGACAAATCCTACTGTGTACCAAGGTTGCCGCTGTCATTAACCTCTGATACTAAAGTGTCCCTGAGTCAAAAACTGTCAGTAAACTCCCCCACACCACTTGACCCTCTTTTGGACTCAACCTAATGACACCCCCCGTGTGACCTTCACTGATCTGAGAGGATGCTCCCTTTCCCTACATTGCAGCATCCTTCTGCAATCTGTCTGACCAGGCTCTGTTCCAAGGCCACAGTGGTGCTGTACAACTGACCATACATCATATGAGAACACACACACACACACACACACACACACACACACACACACACACACACACACACACACACACACACACACACACACGTTACTGGTATGGTATGCACACACATGTGCCACTGAATGTGACAACAGCAGTGACAAACAGCACATTGCACTCAGCTACACAGCCTGGCAAAACATGACTGAAGCCAGGAGACTGTGGCTGAGAAAAGGCAAGCCGAGTCTGCAAATCAAATACCACTGCTGATCCTTCAATGATTTTCTCCTCACATAAAAGATTGTAGCAATTCATACTGTATGTATAACACAGTATTATTTCCCCTATGAATACAACTACTGATCCAGGCAGAAGAAAAAGCCTTGGCATTGAAGAGCTTTGCACACACGGCTGCTGATGGTCTGGTGAACTCGTGAGCATGAGAGCCAAAACAAAATTGCAGTGGAAGGAGGCAGCAGGGCAAGACCAAGTGTGTGTTACAATAATTAATCCCTTTTGTAACAGCTTTGCAACAGCACAGTGGTCACAGCCACACATGGAAATGTATAATTAATAAGAATAAAATTGCCTGTGTCCCTGAGTCAAAAACTGTCAGTAAACTCCCCCACACCACTTGACCCTCTTTTGGACTCAACCTAATGACACCCCCCGTGTGACCTTCACTGATCTAAGAGGATGCTCCCTTTCCCAACCTTGCAGCATCCTTCTGCAATCTGTCTGACCAGGCTCTGTTCCAAGGCCACAGTGGTGCTGTACAACTGACCATGCATCATATGAGAACACACACACACACACACGTTACTGGTATGGTATGCACACACATGTGCCACTGAATGTGACAACAGCAGTGACAAACAGCACATTGCACTCAGCTACACAGCCTGGCAAAACATGACTGAAGCCAGGAGACTGTGGCTGAGAAAAGGCAAGCCGAGTCTGCAAATCAAATACCACTGCTGATCCTTCAATGATTTTCTCCTCACATAAAAGATTGTAGCAATTCATACTGTATGTATAACACAGTATTATTTCCCCTATGAATACAACTACTGATCCAGGCAGAAGAAAAAGCCTTGGCATTGAAGAGCTTTGCACACACGGCTGCTGATGGTCTGGTGAACTCGTGAGCGTGAGAGCCAAAACAAAATTGCAGTGGAAGGAGGCAGCAGGGCAAGACCAAGTGTGTGTTACAATAATTAATCCCTTTTGTAACAGCTTTGCAACAGCACAGTGGTCACAGCCACACATGGAAATGTATAATTAATAAGAGTAAAATTGCCTGTAAAGACCTTATCAGAACTGAATGTCCATTCATGACACATGCAGTGCATATAAGTGCACCTTCATAAAGTGGTGAGATGTCCAGTCACTAAGATATGCAAGTTGAATATGGGCAACGCAATACTCAAATCAAACTGAGGTGGAGCTGTGTTCTCAGGATGCACTGATACTGCCGAAACTTATTGTGCCGCGTGCAGAGGAAAGAATCCATATCTACTGGGTCAGGAGACAGTGATGAGTGATATATGAATAACAGAATAACAGAAAGTGTCACTGAGTTACATAATTATAAAAAGTTATGTATGTAATGTTACTGTAACTGGAATGTTTATCAAAGGCACTTGACAGGAGTGATGTGCCAGGCTTGAACTGCACTCTACACACTGTGCATCAATGAAGCATGTATAGGCTACTCAACTGAGCAGGGGATGAAGGAATAGTTTCCTGACCCACTGGCCTTTGGGGTTCTGATCATACTTCTACGCCCTTAGCCCAAGGTTAATGAGAACTGGAAGTCATCCAGAACATCTTCAAGCCCAGGGCTCAGAGGGCCGAGCTGGGCACAGAGACGCAGAGGCAGCAGATTGACTGGTGAGGCCTGCTACTTCATACTCATTGGACCTTAACGGCACAGCAACTGGCAGGCAGATTAGGCATGGCAGTAGACTTCTGTCTGCCTGTCTCTGTACCAACCATGTCTCTGTACCATCCATACTTGCAACAGTCTACTGTAACTTCTACTTTGCTTCCTTACGTCCACGGGGAAAAAAAGTAGCAGAATCAACCAAATCAGAGGTTTGTTTCTACCAACTTGACACGAACCATAATTTACATGTAATTAATTTGACATAACTACATCTCCCATTCTCTGCACTGCAATTGGGAGAGTTGTAGAAACACTGGCAGAGTACATAAATAAATCAAATTACCAACCACTATAATCAATAGATATTAACTTAAGAAAGATTTCACGTGGGCCTTAAACAATAAACACCACATTTTCATTTCAGTCGAGGATCAACATGGTTCCTTCCTGCGATACCTACAATGAAAGGGCAGTAATTGGTCTTTACATTGATTTTTAAACATACTCTGGAAACAGCTTCATACGTATTTCTGCTGAACCACATCAGTTTCTTAAAATCACCACGATGACAGAGGAGTTGAGGCACCACACTGCCCCCTGGTACATTTTAATTTCAAGATATCATGCTTTTCTTAAAGTTATCGTATTTATCCATCGTAATCTGGCCAAGCTCAACTCAACTCTGTCAGTGGATGCTTTCTACACAAAGCTTCATGGCAATTTATTGCACCACATTCCCGACTGTGTCCTTTTAAACGCACATCAGCATGTGTGTTTTGTGTCTATCTGTGTGCATGAGCGAATGGGAACTCTTTGGCGCTTTAGCGGTGTATGGCCGGTGATGGTGAGTTCCTCTCCTGGTGGTCAGCGAAGAAGAACAATTCCAAGAGGAGCACAATTCTGCAGCATTTACTTGCAGAAACCACATCAACAAATGTTGCAGAATAGTTCAGCTCTTGAAATCAAAGGCAGCGTGGTGAGGAGGCGATGCAAAGGATGAGAGCTCAGATCATTGCGGAGATGGTGGCATTATAGGCGAGATGCAGCCTGAAACTTATTGCATATGGGGGGAAATGGAGGATGTGCCCTATTTTCTGTTTCACTCCACACAAATATTACACCCTCCTCAGTGTCCCAGCTATGAAAAGTAAAAAAACAATAAACAGGAAGTCCTTATTGCTTTTCCTCTGTGCTGACAGAATATCTTGTCCATTACATATCCTGCATATTAAAAGAACAGAAAAACCTAGTCCCCCTTTTCCAAAGATTAGCATTTTCATCATACCCCCACCAGGATAAAATTACAACCCCATTCCCTCTTCTTAAGCAGCAGGATATACATTTGCACTTCCACATACAACATGAAACACAGCTAATATCTAACATACACCAAGACAGCTCCTTGACAGGAGTGCGACGTCTTGTCTCGTGCAGCCTCGCTGTTTTTCTAATTGTAATGCAGTATTTGATTAACACATGAAGTCACACCTCTTCCACAGCAGGTCTCTAAAGAAAGCTGTGGCACTCTGAAACCTAAATGTAATAACTTCACATATTATTAGAAACAATTTCACTCCTCTCCTCTTATTTCCAGCTCATCTCACTTACTCATCAGCCTTCCTCCCTCTCTTCATTAGCTGAAAGCAGTGAGCACTATCTCTGATTTGCACTTGACGACTAGTGGGCCTCTTCAATGAATTTCTGATGAAGTGTGAAGTGTGGTGTTTGCTCAATTAGTGGGGGAATGCAGTGAGAGCTTCGGTTGGTCATAGTAGCTATATCATTTAAAACATATGTGCAACATCTTTTTGTATACATGTTGGATGATATTATAATCATCACCTTTCCAATGTCATTTTCCAAATGTTTTTTTTATTCAAAGAAATAAATTATAAATAAATTCAATCTGCAACATATATGCATACTGAATTTACCTGTACCCGTGTATTTTTTGCTTTTTTTTTTGTATATGATTGCACAATGTATAGAATCTGCATTGCTTTGTTTGTTCCTCTATGTGATCTACTGTGTGCAAAGAATACCCATTGTTTACCTTCTTTAGGATGAATCATATAAGATACCTCAGACACCTCCCTCAGTTTGAAAGAAACTTGTAACGACGCCACAGCCTGTCCACCTTCCCTTTCACACCACCTTCATGTGTTTACAGCCATCACTTCTACTTTCACTGCAGTGGCTGTAACACTCTTTTATTCACACTCTCCTAGCTCGTCCCTGATTTGAATTTCATTCATTCATTCATCTTCTACCGCTTACTCCTGTTAAGGGTCGCGGGGGGGGCTGGAGCCGATCCCAGCTGACATCGGGCGAGAGGCAGGGTACACCCTGGACAGGTCGCCAGTCCATCGCAGGGCCAACACAGAATACAT
>JAFBJQ010000095.1:126243-148548 GCA_016785345.1 Trinectes maculatus
GGCGGTGGGAGGAAGCCGGAGTACCCGGAGAGAACCCACGCAGACACGGAGAGAACATGCAAACTCCACACAGAAAGGTCCCCCGAACCGAGATTCGAACCAGTGACCTTCGTGCTGTGAGGCACGAGCGCTAACCACTGCGCCACCGTGCTGCCCTGATTTGAATTTCAGCCATGGTATTTAGTGAACATCCAGTCCGGGAGCTCTGCAAAGCCGCTGGTTGCTAACAACAAAACAGAGGGGAACTTGAATGCAGCAAACTTGACACATTGATGAAGAGGAGGGAGAGGGTCTCTCTTGATTGCGTTTCGATTGCTGGTTAATTTGTTCCTTTATGTGCCCTCTTGCTATGGTTATTTGAATTTCATCTGTTGCATTGATTTCTTCAGTTTAATTAGACTGCTATTTTGTAGCATGTGGGTTTATTACATTGAATTAGGCTCTGATAAGATACAATGGCTGTGTGTAGATTCGTTATTGAAGATAAGGTAATGAAGGTAATAAGCTCTTTTAATGGAAGCTATTTTTGTTAAGGAAAAAAAAGAACAATACTATTAACCAGGATAATCAGAGCTAATTAGTTTTTCTTTGACAACTTGGAGACGGGCTGTATTGGAGGTGTTATGAAGGATCTAACACCACAGCCCAGTGCTGCTTCTGAGGTGTAATGACACCTGCATTTTCACCTAATCCAGACTCACATCCAAATTATGACCCTGTTGGTGCTTCAACGACTTGATCACATGAGTGTCTCCTGTAAATCACTTGACCCTGCTCCTCTCTCCGCAGAAGTTCCTTATTTCTTTAACAAATCCCAATAACCCTAACCCAAGAATTCCGATTTTCTCATTTTTACACCAACTCTTGCTGTTTTTAGCATCGTCTCACTTCCTGCCAGTGAAATTGAAACTCCAATCAGCGTGTCGCTGACAAAAAGTCAGCACACGCATTTATCAACGCAATCAAACACATTGTGTTTCTGTTGTGTGACTTTTACTTGTCTACACACCAAATATTTTCTCTTCTATTAAAAGTCAAAGCAACGTTAGCTTAGTGAAATGTACTGATACATTTGGATATGTTTTTAAGGGAGATACAGATACTGGAGATTAACTAATTAACAACCCGACAATGAGGGGAAGATTTAAAAGACACACATTAAAGAGGCAGGAGTGTGAGAGCATGTTTTCACAGCAGACAGCGCTGCAGGGGCTCATTCCGAGGCTAACATCACGTATAGAACGTATCAGTGACACTATCAGAGACAAAGATCTTTTTATGGACTTCACAGAGGTCAGCCCCACTGATCCCTTTATGGCCATGTTTATAGCAGCTTAGAAGGAGTCTTGTGCCAAATGAACTAACAGTGTAGTAAACCTCTCAAAAGACATCCGTTAACTCTGAGCGAGAGCAGAGTTCCTCTCTAAATCTTCCTCTGGAGATGAGCCGCTGGGTGGTGGAGGCTTTGGGATGGACAGTAAAGCAGTGTTTTTATAGTGTGAGCTGGGCCGCTGACATAATGTCCTGGCTGGCTCCAGGACACTGCTGACCATTATTAAGACATCTCCGATGCATGATCACGATAGTAAATCTACAAACGCACTTATCACTGGCCAGTGGGTGGTGACCCCATAAACTACCACAGCAACGCGACACTTGTTGATATTGGAGTATAACATAGTCCTGACACTTGTTCTAGCCATCTCTTTGCCACTTTGACACAGAACAGCTTGGCAGTATGGGAATTATGCAAATTCACGTCCATGAAGTGACTGAAGTCTGAGCAGTGTACAGACATGACATGGCAGCCGAACTGTTTCTTTAATAACCACTGGCCACATTTAAGTTTCTTCACAGTGAGATTTTGTGATGATCTCTGACATCTCATCTGCTCAGCTGCTAGGTCTGAGATTCCATTCAGCTAATGAGAAGGTGGAAACGTTTTGAGTGAACTGTACTGAGGAATTTTCTTTGTCCAATGAAGCAGAATACTTTAAGAGCCAAAAAGTATTGATCGTGTAATGTGTATAATGTTTAGGGCCGACACAATTGTAAAGAACACTGAATAAAGGCCTTAATAAACCATTACTGCTTTATAACCCAGTATGTGTAAGTGTTATAGCGCTGCTGTTTCTTCCTATTGTTTTTACTGTTACTAGCTTCAGTTATAAATCTTGCCTCTCCATATGCCTGATGAGGAACAGGCAACACATGTCAGTGTGTTTTGTGTATCGAGGCTTAATGATTTTATTATAAGGTGTTATGAAGATTAACATGATTTAGCCCCAAACTTTTTCCTCACCCCGTGCCTCCCTTCTGCTGATTGATGTCGACAGTGGTTGCAACACGCCGCTAAATCAGCGGCAAATCGTTCTTAGCAGAGGTCGCATTAGCATAAAGGCCTTCTTGTGGAAAATAAACAGCAGCAATGTCTTCTCAAAAACAACACAAACAAGAGCGGGAGATAATGACGCGGCAGCCCGTTAGCAACATCAACAACGACATAATGGAGCTGGAGTGAAATTAAACGGGATCCGTCAATTCAAATGTCTTTGGTGGTGCTTTCTCTTTCTCCCTCTACTCATTCTCATTTTCATCTCAAACCTCGCTCGCCCACATTTACAGGCTCAAATCCCATGAATCATATGCAGAAGAGAAACGCGTATGTACGTCTCACACGGGTAAGGTGATCTTATGCATTAGTCGTAACTGTAAACACACAGCTCAGGTTTGAACATATAGCACAGGGGATGAGCTGGTCCTGTAAACCTCAAAGCTCAGCTTTCTGTTTCGTCTGAAAGCAGATAGTATTTAACAAACCAGACAAAAAAATACCTGCAAAAAATACTGATATTGATAGCAATACAAGGATGGAGAACAAAGTGCATGCTTAAAGTGTCAAATTAAAATTGTGTGAAAGAGCTGTGAAGACGCAGGCACATGCAGTTTGCAGAAACTGAGCAAAATCTTGCTGGCACGTCATGCGGGTGCAGAAATGTGAGAGGGAGTGAATGAGACTATGTGATCCCAATCACTTACTCTCATTCGTTAAATTCATTTTTGCAGATAATATCAAACGGGCAGTATACTTATAGACACAAGATAATATAAATAAGATGAGTAAAAACTTATTTAACCACCTCAGTGACCAGGATACAAAATACGGTCAGTCCCCATTGTGTGTTGCAGCATCAAAGAGTAAGAGCAAAAAATGACATTATTTTATACTGAACTGTTGTAAATGCTAACTTAAATTATATTATGTAGGCAACGAAGCCGCATGTGGCCTTTACAAACACTTGCATTAATAAATGGCTACTACACGCAATGAGCCTGTCTGGTCCAGCTGGAGTTATAGACTTCACAGAACTTCCTTAGCAGAGGACAGAAAACAATCTGCGTGCAGTCATCTGGGATGATGGAGTGTGCCTTCATTGGACTAGTGGGAAGCATTTGCCAGTTATAAGGGGCGAATGAGCACAATTGAAACAAAGATTTCTCTTGTTAATGATCTGAGGACCACACACACACACACACACACACACGCACACACACACACACACACACACACACACACTCTTTTCCTGCACAGACTGAAATCACAAAGACGCACATTTTCAAACTCACTCACAGAAGGTGTTTCATGTCATTGCAGTTGCGTTAGCAGGGTCAGTCTAGTGACAGTTGATGGGTGGAACGGATTGAATCTTCTCTTCTATGAACTGCACAGCTTTTAGTGAATCAAAGCATGTATGAGGATACAATGAGGCAGAGGCTGGAAATGGTCCTGCGTCTGCACAGCATTTATCCTCCGTGCTCAGGATAAAGAACATACTGTATTTATGGAAAGACTATTTTGGCGTTCCTCCTACCTGTCGCCCATCTGCACTGAGTGATTGAACACAGCATATTAAAGATGGGGAGTTGTGGCTACAATTGTCGCCATTAAAGTTACATACAAAGCTTTAGCTCAGGCTCCACATTCACAGCGATCTATTGAAAATTCCTCTCAGTTTGGAAACGCCATCTCAGTCCATTACTGTATGGCCTAATTAACAGCATTCCGCTATTTTCAGGTTCCTAATTGTAAATTCCTTACTGTGGCTGGCAGAATGAAAGTGCTAGTGTGTGTGTGTTTGGTTAAAGTGTTGATGAGGAGTGAGAGGACGTTTTTGAATCAGACCTGCAGAGAGAAGGATTATTTCTGTAGAGAAAACTGGATGGTGCACAATTGGACGTTATGAAAAGCCAGAGATCTCATTATTTGTCTCCTTTCCCCTGCTGTTCAGTATTTTAATATCACCAGCCAGCGTCTGAAAACAGCAACACAGGAGGCAGTCAGCGGTTGTGAATGCTGTTCATCATCGTATAGATAAAAACACGTTATGTGTCGTTTACCTTGTTGCAGTGAACATATGCACATTAGCAGTTGTAATCAAATGCCAGTAGGAAAGCATGAGGCACTCTCCAAACTGCGAATAAAAAGTGCAAGAGTGGATTCAATATGGGAAGGAAGATTTACCGTCGAACAATTCCTTGAAACATATTGAACTCTCCATGCCTCATTTTGAGACAGGCACAACCATTCCAGTCATAAAGAAGGGGCAGCAATCACTTCTTGGCATTGGGACAAATGCTTTTTATGGCTCGTTTTGTCCTTTTAATGAAATTTCAACTGGCAAAAAGGACTGGAAAGACGTAAATGTAGAGCACAGACATGGTGAATGAATGCAGAGTGGATCATTTTGTGTGTATAAAACAGTACAACGTGTTAATCGTGTAAATTAGTGTAGTATTAGTCTAGTAAGTATTTGAATTGGTAGATTTATTATGAGAGTAGTCACGTGAGGCTCCTCAAATCTCTTCCAAATGTACACACGGCTGAACAGGAAAACAAACGGCAAGTCTCCATTACTCAAACTAAAGATGTGTTGAAGACAACCTGATATTTTTAAGGGTCTGTAGACCAACATGGGCTTCAGATGTTTAACTTAGGAATGAACTGAACGCCAACTTATAGGCCGCCCCAAAGAGTAGCGTTGTTAGGGGAGGCTAATGGGTTGATCTGGGGCCACTAGGTTCACTCCAACACCTCTTGGTGTTGCTAATTGACAGACTCATTATAAAAATGTGGGTGCCAGACAATTAAGTTGCTGTAGAGGAAAGTAAATTATCAAATTCATTTTACTTTTAATGCATCTGACTGCAAGCGTGACAGATGGTGGAGGTGATGTTTTTTTTATGAATCTAATGATTTGTGCAGATTTTGCACCATGAGTCCTGTGTGTGAATTAAATCCTCAAGCACTTTTAAGTACAGTTAAGGTGGGATTTAGTTCAATCTAAACAAAAAGGTGCTTTGGCAGATGCATGAATGCAAAACACCCTGTCATTAGGCTCACGTATCAAACATATACGCCAGTCTTGGTGTATTGGTTTACAGGAGCGTGCAGTCCTCACATTTCGGAGTCGCTGTCTGTGAGATCTGTGGTGTGTATTATTTTGTCTCTATGTGCATTTCCTGCTGTCGAACAATGTAAAAAATCAACAACAACAAAACAAAAATAAAAACAACTTGTTTCTGCTGCTTTAGGAACCAAATGTGCAGTTGAACTATGGAATGTGACATAATTTGACTGTTGTGATTCCCTACCAGCATGTGATCAAGAGTGTTGATGTTTGTGTTACGTAGTCTGGCTAATATTCACCTACTGTGCACCTCAGCCTAATGGGCTGGCACACAGCAATTAGATGTTGATGAGCTGCATTAGACTGAATTAGGTTTTTCAAGACTGATGTCATGAACTGCAGTATTAGTAAAACGTCTGGGAACTCCAACGCAAATGGATTTGATGGTTTATCATTGTTACTGATTTGATTTCTCCTCCTTTGATAAATAGCTGAAACAGACGTGGTATAACTCACAAACAGTGATACAGTTCCTCTGCTCATACATCTCATCCACACACTGATCATTGACGTCTGGATTTCAGTGTTCTGGACGTGGAGGAGCTGGGGATCAAACCACAGCCCTCCTTTTTGGTGAAAGACAGAGTTTAGCTCCTGAGACACAGCCGCTTGAACAAAGACGACATCAAAACCACCAACAAATTTTTACACCTACGCTCCTCAGGGTTTCTTAACACACTAGAAAGGAATTTACATAGATTGATTTCCAAAAATCAAAGTGAAACTCTCAGGAAACCTGGGCAGCAAGACCTATAATACACCCCATCTGGCAGTTACTATATGATTCTACTTATTTATATAACTAGAGAGACAGAATAAAAGTTTGTACTGTTGAACTAGCATGAATTTACATAAATACAGCAGCTCTGATTTTTCTATAAACAGCATATAAGCCAGTCACGTATCCAAAACTAGCTTTTGCACTCATGAAATGTATCACTACTCTTGAGAAATGGAACTCGTCCAAACCGTTGAATGGACCAGAAGTGGACCACATTCACTGGCTCATAGCTGATGTTTGATAAAAGCTCTCAATTATGAGCATATAATCCCAATTTACACACACACACACACACACACATCCATGCAGATGAGCAGGCAGTATATTCTCTGCAGATCTCTCTGCGATATATAGAGTGTAATAGTGTTTAATAAGGCTGACATTATGCCGGGATAATCCCGTTCTCTCATGCACCGACACACAACCAATTCCATTTCCACCGCCTCAGCTGTTTTCTGTGTGCTCCAAAAGCTCATTTCAAGAAAAGGAGGCCGGGGCACAAAATGAAGCCTCAAATATCAATTACCACTGATGGGAAAGACGGGAAAAAAAAAAGCTGACGAATGCTACATTTCCTCAAATCCTTTGCTATTCGTTTTGGCTCAATATGTATTTTTTCATTAAAGGGAGATAAAAGCATATGATGAGAAAAATTAATAATGATGAAATGTAGGCGTGGCAAAAATGCAACGGCATGAAAATGGGAGTGGATGTGAATGTGTGTGTATTTATCTATGTTTGCGTGGACAGACAAAATTGTTTCTAAGTGCACACAAACAGGAATTTTAAAACCCCTACCGACTCTTAATGAAACAATGTCTTGGTGTGCCAAGGAAATCTGTGTCCTTGTTTTCCCTTAAGTAAGACAAGAAAATGTTAGTTTGAGAAACTCTTGTTAATTCATTTTCATACTCTAACAATAAAAACATTGTGCAGATAACTAATATGTGTGGAATAACACTTTTTAAATAATTAATAAGACTTTCGAAAGTTTTTTTTATAACGTGAGCATTGGAAAGTGAATGATGGTCAAGACATAAGCCATTAGCTGGGCTGTAAACACAGTCAGTGTCTCTCCCCTCAAGCCCCCTTTTCCACAAACCAGTGAATGGAGTGAGCTAAGATATGTATGAATTAATCCAATATTGTTGGATCCGAGTGAAGCCGCCTCAGAGTCGACGTGCGGCTCCGGCTTTTACAGATCACACGGCTGTCCCCAGTTTGCGTAATTAGTTTAGCGTTATTGCGTTCATATGGAACACAGGGTGTAAAATGTGTTATTGCTTTTTAACTGAACACAGTGGGTAAACTAATGTGCTCAATATGATCAATAAATCATATCTGAACACATCAACTCCCTGCCAACTGGAAAATGAAGCAGCGGCTCAGCCTCCGCTTGCATATGAAACAAAGGTGTGTGATTGTGAGTGTGCGTGGGGGCGTATATTACACATGTGTATGTGTAATACATGAAAATACTATGTGTACATCCCAGTGTAATCAGTGGAAGATGCATGTGCACCCGTAGGTGTTACTCCTGTGCCGCACCACACATGATCTTCACAGCCTCAGCATATCTGCCTTAAAAATCTCATCATCACTTGTTCTGTGCTCCCCTCCTGCAGCACTGCGGGGGGCAAAAACCATCGGCCCACATTGTAAAAGCCTCTTGCTGCTCGCTAATCATGTTGACCGCCAGCTACGAAATTAAAGCTGTCACTGCCGCTGCTGGACGCCATGGGGCCAAGCAATGTGGCGTCCAGTGGTTCAAAGGCTCCACCACAAGGTGCCGTTCCTATCATAGTCTGTCAGCACACACTGCTGTCACATGAGGACCTCATTGATTCAACTGTCAAAAGATTTTCTTCTTTTTATTTTTAATTCAAGGATTTTTGTCAAATCCGACTTCAGATTGTGTGATATTTGTAGTGTTAGTTTGGCTTTGGCTTATTGTGTGAGCATTTTTTTTTAAATCCTACATTAATAAAATTAGCAAACTGGAGGTTTGTTTGTTTTTTTTCATAAGAGCACAGAGATACAGATCTGTGTAAAGATTGGCCACTTGTGTTAAATAGTACTTAACTGTACTGTTACAGATTTTACATTTCAAAATGCGCTGACTAAAAGAAGTGGTCTTAAAGAAAGAAAGTCAAAGAGACATGAAGATCACTGTGATGGATTTAGATTTAAAGAGATTTAAGTCTTCACATTTACTTTCATCTGTGACTTACCACACATACCAATGACTGCCTGGAACATACAGTAAGATAACAGATGACTATACAGAATATACTGTATATATAGCCTTTTAGAGCTATTTGTTTGTAGCGGTAGCCATGCTCCCGTTACAGTTGTTGGACTGAAAGAGGCAGAATAAAGAGCTAAAAGTGTTTTAAAATTGCAAAAATAGAGAGCAAACTATGAAGTTTTCTGTTTTCATATGATTTATGACCATGATATTTTAGCGTCAGACTGCAGGGCATTACTTTCTATTCAGTCGGACATGTATTTTCCATAATGCAGCTGTGACTCCGCTCACAACCTACGTGATAAAGTTTAATACAGGAGCATAACTCCGGGACTTGGCGCTCCCTCTGGTAGACGTACAGTATATCAAAATAAACATAGTGAAATCATTTAAAAGTTGTTGAATGTGCAGCTCGCCAACAAGTTCATTGAGCCAGAAGGCTCCCTCGAGCCCACCCCGTCTCTGTTTTATAAAAATACTGTGAGCAAGAAAAAAAATTAAATAAATAAACTGTCCACCCTGATAAAGAACTGAAATCTCTTCTGTAAATCACAACAGTTAACGGGGTAGCGCCACATCTAAATGGAAGGCAAATAGAAGACAACATGGCTCGGTGATGGGATTTAATTAAGTACATATCTGTGCATTTCCCTTGCAATTAAACCCCAGCGGAGTCCTCCAGCAGTTCAAACATATTACAAAACTCCTTGTGTCAGAAGCTGATGCTGCAGCCCATTAGCCTATCCACAGGCACCGAGAGGGTGCGGAGAATTCATATTTTGTCGAGACTTTATTTTTGTTTTGAGAAGCGTTATGGCTGCAAGCGCGTGTCTTCAGAACACACATGCACACATGCACACACACACACACACACACACACACACACACACACACACACACACCTTTGCCTTATGTGACTTACTTTTTTCCTTAATGGTAACTTCATATGGGACTTTTATCCCCATATACATATGAACAGACTTCATATGTATACATTCCTATAATTCATATAACATAAGAAAATGATTTTACTACATCACAAGTGGTAGAGAAAACACGTTACCTTTAACTAACTCATAACAAAGTGAAGGTCAAAATGCAAAGCCTGGCTATCGCACACCATCTTTAAATGATACCAATTTCTGTGAATGAAGTCTCCCAGTTTCAGCTACTTCTTTGTAGTCACATAATTTATATGTCTGTCCTCAGGACTGTAACTGTGCATGACTGCATAGTGCGTGATTTAGGAATCCCTCCCTCCACAGTGTTAACAGCAGCGAGACCAGATCATGGACAGTGATTAACATTATGTATGTGTCATGGCACCAGAAGACCCTCCAGTGTCAGAGCCAAACCTTTGAACTGGACTACTGTCAGCCTGAAGTCTCTCTCTCTCTCTCTCTCTCTCTCTCTCAAACACACAGACATAGATTCAGAGATAAAAAATTAGCATAAAGCACACACACACAAACACACACACATACGCACACACACATGCACACAGATATACACACACGCGTACAGGAGGTGAGTTGCAAAAAAAAAGTTCTATCTTCTTTGCCATCTACCAGTTAAAACACCGGTTAATGACAGAGCAATGGAAAGGAAGCTTTTAATTAGCCAACAGAGAAAGCTTCATTAAATTTCTCCACCAGTCTCCTCTGTCCTGCCAGGCTCTGTTCTGATACAAAAACCCCACTGCCAGGTTGGACTTCACAGTGACAATGGAAAGTCAGATAAATCTACCACTCAGCTTGACACAGCCGATGGCTTGGCCATTTTCTTGGCATATTCTAATTGAGTCATGTTCTTAAGCCATGCTGCAGAATATGTTATCATCCAGGTTTGTATTTAAAAAATATATAATCACATAATATAACCTGCACATTTTGATATTAACTGCACCCTCTTTTAGGCAGTTTCATGTATTACGATTGGTACAACATTATAAAGGATCTGCAAATGCAAAAGATTGCAAATTGCAATAAAATTTGAGTAAATTTCAAATCATTTATCTTCCACATTCTAATTAATTGTTTGTTTGTGGAAAAAAAAATCTGACATTTGTTGCATCTTATTGTGCAAAGTGTTAATTCCTCAATACAGTATGTTTCTAAAACATTTGACTTTCCATACCAGTAATCATAGAATCACAGTGATAGTCAGTGCTCATATTACAAATGGAAGTTTAACCATCACATTCTTGGAAAAACTTATATAATTGCTTATATATGTTAAGAGTTTAATATTGTAGTAATATGGAAGTACCACTTTTGCCAAGTTTTAACACAGACACATATGTTAATTTTTCTAGGATGCTAATTGAAAAGCAGATGCAGCAAAGTTACTCATGCTCACTGTTAAGTTTCCATAGTGGCCAATTAGTGAGTCTGGATTTGTGAAAAAAAAACAATTGAGAGGTATGGAGCTATAGAGGATGAATAGTGATCTTGAAAAGGAGGATGAGTAAATTTACAGTGAATAAATCAGATAATATACAGTAAATGCATCAACACACACACACACACACACACACACACACACACACAAACACACACACACAGAAATTTGAGGTCATCAACCACAACTTTCTTAATGTGCTTCTATAGATAGCATAAACACCTCCCACATCTGTCAAAGAACAGAACACACACATACACACAAACACACTCATCACACCAATCGCATAATCTTACAATTTTCTCTTCCTCTGCCAGCCATCACAGTGTATCACTTTATCCCTCCTTCAAAGCTCCCAGGAGACCAGTGTAACAGAGAGAAAAGTGAAATGAGAAATTCCTACTTGCTGCCTAATTGCATGGCCAAATCGATCCAGAAACAGATTCCTTCCCTCTGACAACCCGTCTCGCTGACAGCACTATCAGACAGACAAATCAGAACACTGAGCGTGTTTGTGGGGGATGTTCAGCTCTCTACGTGGCAGACCCTGGACAGCCAGACATCTGTGTGATTACTTAGACGCAAGAGAAAGGCAGATTGCGGTTCTGCAGTTCGTGCTTCCCATCATTTTACTGGAGAGGAGCTTAAATGCAGACAATCCAGTATCGAACAAAGGAAGTGTAGCCCAGTGGCTGAAAGCTTAACCTAAAACTTTACTAACAGCCACCTAAAACTATATTAACAGCCACCTAAAACTATATTATTAGCCAACATGCTAATGTATATTTAAGGCTGATGTGTACATAAGTTAATGGGATCAAATATGACACTGAAATAGATGTGTTTTGCTTTGAAACAAAAGACAATCCAGTATCCAACAAAGGAAGGCAATGTGAAAAAGAAAGTGCTCTGTACTGGTACCGCGTCTCTATAGCATCAAATGTGTATTACTTCTATAAATTAACATATCCTTTTTCATACTGTCAGAAGAAACAATTTCTATGCTGTACGATTCTGTAATGCGTACATTTATGCAGTCAGGCATCTAACCATGCTGTGGTGTGATATGCACAAAGATTTGGTTTTCGTATCTTCTTCTTCTCCTCATCACGCAAGATTTCGGAAAGAGTTTTCCCCCTGTGGTGGAGCCCACAGCGAGGCTGCAGACCTGAGTGCCCTCCTCCTACTTTCTTCAGACGTTTGACAGAAAGCCTTTCCTCCTCCCTGCAGAGCAAACTGCAGGTGAGTTCTTTTTTTATTGGACAACGACGAACTGGACATTGTTACAACTGTTTACGTTGACAAGTGATGTTACTAGTGTTGTCAACCAGACAACTGGTTTTTAAAAAGTTACTCACTATAAAGCCAACCAGCATAAGAAGTACATTTTTAGGATTAAATATTAAACTATGCAAACACTGGATATGTCAAGAACAATAACATGACAGAAAATTACTGTTACACCACAGAAAAGCGGCAACTGCCAAATACATAGAGAAACTTGATATCTATTTACAGGTATAAATAACAACTGCTTGCTTATATTACAGAGCGAGCTGCTGTGATGTGTTACATGATGCATTATTAACTAAATATTTATCACATTGAGCTGAACAATATGTAATGTATGCACAGAGTTGTATTAATTCAATCTCGTGACAGTTTTTCTGTCAACTGACAACATTCACATATTCCAACGTCTTTATCACTATTTAATTCAAATTCAGCTTTTACATTTTCAACACCTAGAACAAAGGATCCATGTGTGTCTGTGTGTGTGTGGTCGGGACATCAGGTGGATGGTGATCAGGTTCAGAGGTTTGGTTCTGATACTCGAGGGTCCTTTGGTGCCCCGGCACACACATAATGTTAATTACTGTCCATGATCCATGGTCCCGCTGCTGTTAACACATTAGAGGCAGGGACTCCTGCAGTACAGCTGGACAGTTCTGGGCGCAGACATATAAATTATGTGTATGCATGAATAAGACAACACTGGTAAGTCTCAAGACCTGAAATTGGTATCTGTAAAAAGATAACGTTCTTTGGCCACTTTGACTGTTATGAGCCAGTCAGAGGTGCTATCGTAGGCTTTCTCTGCTACTGAATGTAAGTTATTGGTGGCAGTGGGTGGAAGTGATGGTCCCTTAACAAGACCATTAGCCATCGGTGTGTTTACAAGACAAGATGTTATAACACACCCTCTGAGCAGTGCTGAGCAGACTGAAGGATACAGGGACATATCTGTAATGCACCATGTCAGAGGAGATGATGTCACTTGACAATAGAATTTCAACCTCTTTTACCATTCTCCTTCAGCGTGATGCCTTTAATACCCCATTTCACTCTGAATAAAGACAAGGCAAACGCTGTACTGATGAAGACAAAGGCAAATCAATCGGCATAAACCAAGCTGTATTGGTTTCTAAATCAGGTCTCCAGTCTCTGCCTCTGGCTGCTCAATAAGCATGCATCGGCTTTCATGAAACGAGTGGGATTTGTTGGCTGCAACCTGCAGTTGGTGATAGAGAGGTGCACGTATACACACAGAACATGTAGAAAAAACCCAGAAAGTCATGGGCACACAAGTTCATGCACATATATTGAATTGTTAGTCTGCAGGACTAAGACTGTTAAAAGAATAAGACAAGAGGACACACACAAACATGCACATATAAAATAAGCATATATAAAATGACAAAGTGCTTGTTTGCCTGTAAATGTTGGCCTTTGCTGAGGTATAAAAAGTCGCTTTGGTACAAATTTAACGTGAGCCATCCATTTGACAAGTTACTGAAGCGCAATGGTGCAGAGTGTTACCATTACACAGAGTAATGACAGTTTGTAATGGCTCCACAAAAGGCGATATTCCAGTGTTCTGCTGATTTGTGGCCACGAGCACCACCACTTAAATTACAGCCTCATACTGTGCAGGGAGGAGCCAGGAAAGTTCAAGTTCAAACGCAGTCAGAGAATAAATCACTGTGCATTCAGAGATTCACAGCAATATTTTAGTGACATACCCACAAAGCAATACGTTCAACTCAACCTGTGATGCCTGAACCTTTTGTGCCTTAATTTAATGAAACCATAACCATTTTTGCAAAATATAGATACATGATATCAGGGTTGCTTCATTTGAGAACACTGTTGGTTCTTGGGTACAAATATGAAAAAAATAAAAAAATCTAACTCTGACATCGCTATGTGAAGTATAACCCAGGAGAGGAGTGAGTCACCATCATTCCCAGCTTTCAACATTTTCTCATCTAGTTAATCTCGGCATGAAGAAAACCCAATTACAGCTACTCCATTTTATCCATGTCCAAAATGCTCTTCACGTGGCTTAAGCCCAGGTTTTAGCCTGATCAATGAAGTTGTCAGCATTAACTCAAACTGATTTCATCCGGCAAATTCTGAGGTTTTATTGTACATCTGTACTTCTTGGGAGGGGTCAGCCAAAGTTCAGGCCCAAATCCAACCAGAGGGGGGGACACTTTCTCTAGGACTGACCCAGTTCTGCTATCGCTGCTTGCTTCATTCAATGGCTGGATTAAGTCTATCCACGGGACACTTGTGCATGTGTGTGTGTGTGTGTGTGAGCAATTCCACAAGTGTGACTAACAAGCTTGGCTGTTGCAGTCCTGCAGATTGAGAGACGCCTACTGTTACTTAAAGCCTTTTTGTACCCTGGGGTCAGCGGCTCTCTTCATGTGCCGGTGCTCATATATGAGATGACAGAAGCACAGGGTGAGGGGGAGCATCAGAGGGGGTGAAAGAAGTGTCCCCGCTTTAAATCTGTTTTCTTTTCTTTTAATACAAATGTAAAAAGGGATATTTGATCAGGACGAATAAAAAATAAACAAATAAAAGTACTAACGCACAAAGTGTAGATAATTTGAGCAGACCTAATTTTAGGCAACACTTTAATTGTGCTGTTGTATTAAAGTAACATTTTAGTTTTAGACAGTGTTGACAGATAGCTGATTTCACTGACGACAGTTGCTGTCAATATTCTCAGTGTTATCAATAGTTAAACAGTTTGTGAAGCAGGTTCTACTCCAGCCCAGCCCCGTGCTGAAATATTATTACTGATATAATATAAGTGCAGACATGAATAATACTTCATAATTGTTCACAAATGTGAAAGCCAGATAATAATAGATGATATAAGATTATCTGAACAGGTGTAAACACATTTACATTTTCATGCCAAAACAGGGACCACATTATTACTGTGCCTTCTGTTCTGCAAAAACACAACCTTGTGTGCGCCACCACAACAAACCTGGCACATGCGGGTTCGATTGGAGCCAGGAGAAATGTGCAGGTGTAAAGACATCAACAATATTAGGAAACTGGCACTGCAACTGGCTTTGCACTGTCGCCAGATATATGTACAGTATGTGCCAGTATCAAACTATAATTTTAGAGACATGAGAGTAAGTGATGCGAGTCACTCTCTGCACCACAATGTAACAAATGTTAAAAAATAACAACATTAAAGTGGTACATTAATTTATGTTTATTATTAATTAGACGATAGCTCATGTCTTTAGGTAGAAAGTTGTCTGGTGCCTGCAGTGGCTTTTCCTATAAGCCTCTGTACTCTGGAACAATCTCCCCGCTGGTTTAATACCTCTTCACAACATCAGTGTAAACTGAAACACAATGGCAGAGCTGCAGAGCTGTAATGACCTACTGCCCCCATGTTTTTACTCAAAACCTGCTTACGATTCTTATTGTACGTCTTATTATAATCATTATTCTAATTTTACACTTCTACGTGGTACTTGCATTGTGCTGTGTATGCTCTCTTCCGTTTTCGCTCTCTCTCGCTCTCTCTCTCAATCCGTGGAGGCAGATGGCCGCCCACCCTGAGTTCTGGTTCTGCTTGATGTTTGCGCGTGTTTTAACTCACCACTGTTGCCCAGAGCTTTTGCGAGGTGGGAATTATTAGGGTAAATCATTTAATAAAGGCTGCTGTCGAGACCTGCTCTATATGAGCCTTATACTGAGTGTGGCACTGTCGATATAATTGACTTGGCCTGACAGGATGTATGTGAAGCCTCCCAATGATTTTAATTAGTTTTTCTTGTCATGAATAAACCATTTAACACAACCCCAAAGTTTCCATTTGCACTGAAAATAACACACACACACACACGCACACTCACACTAACAGAAAAGCGATAATGCATAGAGAGGTTGGACAGCGAGGTGTCTGTGCATAGACGCAGTAGATGGGTGAGGTCAATGGGGCTGTGAGATGAGTCTGCTTAATGCATACCATCCATCAATATGTATTAGAGAAATGCAGATAATGATAGAAATATCTTAATTAGAACGACTTTCATACACCCATATCCACCCATCTCTCTAATGAGGTCTGCTCATGAATCAGTCTCTTTTTTTAAAAAATTTTATTAAACGCATGGCAGTTGAAACATGTGTATGTTTAAATCATCGGGAACAGGATAAATACTCTGTCACTGAGACAAAACAGAGTTAATATTGATACTGAACCCTCGATAACCCCATCTTTTTTTCCATATCTACAGGGGAGGAGCTGTCTCCAGCTCATAAAGTGTACTTTCATTTATGACATCTCTGCTCTTCATCTCTGGCCTGTGATGTGTTATCTGGGCCATGTCGCGCTATGCATACCCTTTAATGACTAAATCTGTCTCTTGGCTTACGTACTAAAATAGAACACACACACACACACACACACACACACACATGAGGGAAAAGTGGAATCAATTGAAATGTTGCAGCGTCTGACAGGACTGGGCTCCCACAGACAAAAAGAAAGGAGCAAAAAAAGAAAAACATCAGATGATGTCGCTTGCTTTTGTTTTCTGAGTGAGAGTGAGGGCTGTGTCGAGACAGGCAGAAGCTGTGGATGTACGCAGGGTGCCGGTACAGCTGGGAATTCATTTTTTCAACCGTCTTTGATCACTTCCCGGGCTTTGAAGTAACTCTCGGCGAACGGGGGGGGAAAGCCAAGCAGAAGTCACCGCAAGTTCACGCGGCAACTACGACTCTCAAATGCGGCAATCTGCATGATTTATTCTCCAGACTGTTAAAATGCAGAGAGACGAGGAGATCTCTTGGTGCCAAACAAACCCACCTCTCCGCTTGACAAACCCAATTAAACATTCTCCCTCTCCACATTTGTTCTCAATTACATCTGGAGGAGCAGAAACATGAGCGCGTCGAACGCTCATCAAGTGAGTGATTTAAAGAGGCAGTGGCAAACGTAGGAGCAGATTCATCTGAGACCTGCAGAACAAAGTGTCATTTTAACATAATGTAACTGAGAGAGATGCACCTTTATAATCACAAGCACACACACACACACACACACACACAAGTTCCTTATCCCCTTCACTCCATCTCTATCAGTTTAACAAGAGACTGTGTATTCACACACCACAGTGTTTCTACATTTCAGTTTGAGTTGCTGATTGTTATTTTTTTCTGTATTCCTCTAGTTCAAGCTAAATTTAACTTAACACAGTAAAAGGAAATGATAACACACTGGACTCTGACTTAACCTTATGTCAAAGTACTTAACCTCAACTCTCCCTG
This sequence comes from Trinectes maculatus, assembly GCA_016785345.1. NCBI lineage: Eukaryota > Metazoa > Chordata > Actinopteri > Pleuronectiformes > Achiridae > Trinectes > Trinectes maculatus. Next base: position 143,735 of record JAFBJQ010000095.1, read on the forward strand.
TTTTTTTTTAACTAATTATCTACAGCCATTAATTATACTCTAATTCCAGCAAAGATGGATCAACCACAAGAACAATGTAACCTCAAACATCCTCTGCATCACATTGTGGTGTGATGCAGATTAAAGGTCAATCCTCTCATAGAGTATTGAAAACAAGCTCAGACAACATTTACATTAACAAATTATTGAGAGAAGGATTTTTTTTTCTCTTCCAGACGTATCAACTTTTATCAAATTTCATAAAAGTGTCAAGATATGAATATAACATAGTGGCAACAATGTAACATATTAAAAGCAGCAGGGTTTTGGCTGTAAATAGGATAAACCAGGTGAATATTCAGTAAATAACCAAAGCCCAAAAGTCAAGTCGCACAACAACATCATGGTCCACTACTGCTTTTCTATTCGACAAATTTGTTGGATGAAAGCCATGTCAGAGCTAAAGAGCACTGGCAATTCAATGAATCTCCCATCCACGCCAGCTGAGTGCCATTGAATAAGTCACTAGCAGTTAATGGAAAGCTGTGGCACCATTATTGCCTGTACGAACAGGACCCCACCAGCCTTCGCTAGCTGCTGTCCACTCAGTGACCCCCCCCGGCCTTCTCCAGATGGCATCCATTTTTCACCGTGCCAGTGGCCTCACGACAGAGGTCACTGATCCCAACTGGACGGCCAACACCCATCATTGAAAAAAAAAGTTTCACCCGTTTAGAGTACAGTCAAGGTCAGCAGGACTGGGGGACCACATCTTCTGAATGCAACTGCTTGTTAGGTTCCTGACTGAACCTTACGTTTTTGGCTGCATCCAAGTCACACACACACCTGTCATGATTAGTTTGACTGTAAGCTACTCCTTAGCATACGTTTAAAGAGCTTTCAATTAAGTTTTTTTTTGTGAAAAGCGAATACCAATACAATTATAGTACTAATACATGTATTAGTATTTTAATACTAATGCAAAAACAAAAAAGGCCATATTGTATGAACTTATACTTAAAGTGCAAAGGGATGAGTCAGGATGGAGAAAGTATTGAGACTGTAGTAGACAGGTGGTCATGGTATTGCATCTCCTAATATGTGGATGCTAAATGAAGTTAAGAAAAAAACATTTACAATCTACCACCTACTCTCTCTCTCTCTCTCTCTTTCTGCAGACATTTCCAATTAAGCCTGAAGGGCCATGCTTGTTAAACTAAAACCATCCCTTTCTGAAATGTCACAGTGTCTCCCTGCAGTGTGGCCCGTCTGTAAGCAGCTCAGTCGCTGGTGCCAGCCTGAACCCCCCTGTGTGTCTTCTTGTGTGTGCGTGTGTTTGTCAGAGCGTGTTTTGTGAGTGCAAATTGTTGCCTCTCACATCAACACTTTGGATGTGTTGTTAATGCTTTTCATGCAAATGTGGCTGTGTGAGCTGTGTTTGTTGTTGACCATGGTGCCAATTTGTTTGGTGTGTGGTGTAAAGCTGCTCTGCCTGCGCCTTGGTGTGTGTTATTCATGCAATTCATTATCTGTTATCCTGCCCTGTGCACTGCCTCTCTCTTGTGTGACATCTCATTTAGTGCGCTGACAGGCTGAGGGATATGTACTGTAATTGTTGTCTGACTATCTTCATTCTATAATTGAAAATGTCTTGAAAGAGTGAATCTTTCCTCAGGATGTTTATACCGGCCTGCCAATTAACATTAACACGACTTTTCCTGTTACCTGACCAATTACAAACATGTACCCGAACTCTGACACCTGATATGTGGCCACCGCTCTGCTGGATTGTGCAAAATCTTATTTCAAAAAGTTGGCCAGATCATTAGTGAGCTCATTTTTATTGAATAGACTATAAAATACCAGTCAGCTGAAAATATATCAGAGTGTTATGTTTATGTTTTTGAGTGTTTGTCATTGTTTAATATGCGAGGAGTAGGGTTTTTTTCTAATGTGTGTGGCAAGGCATTAGTTAACATGTTTAAAAAAATAGCTCTCACTTTGCTTCAGCCCAGTGTTGGGAAGAACCACTTTGGTTTGGCAAATAACAAATAGCACCCAGCAAAAAAAAAAAAAAAAAAAAAAGATACACATGCACACACATAAATAAACACACACACACACAAATACTGTGTTATTACATTATTCATGGCACTGCAGAGAGCTCTTACAGAGAGCCGCCAAACCCACAAGCAATACTGTAAAACACTGAGAGGGAACAGCAAGAGATATACTGTGTGAAGCTGAAATGGACAGACAGACAGAGATGGAGAGACAGACAGAGATGGAGAGACAGAGAGGATGTACTTGTATGTCAGTCATGAAGGTACGCAAGGTGTCACCTCACATCATCAACAAGGATTGATGCTTTAGTCTGTGTGTGTAACTGATTATTATTATGAACTGATTATTGCTGGATGGGATTATTATCTCACTGGGGAACATATACCACCTAATACAGCAAATGATGATGGGATTTTAGGCTGTTTGTCTGTATATATATTCTATGTTGGCCCTGCGATAAGATGGTGACCTGTACAGGGTTTACCCTGTCTCTCGCTCGGTGTCAGCTGGGATCGGCTCCAGTTCCCCCCACGACCCTGAAAAGGATTAAGCGGTAGAAAATGAATGAATGAATGAATAATGGGATTTTAGGACAATTCTGAAGAAATTCACTGAGTTTGAATAAGAGAAAAAGATGATTTAGCTTTAGCTGGTTTCACCGCATGTCCTTTCTTAAATCTCGGTGGAACTAAAGCCCTTTATTTATTGACACAGCTCCTCTCTCTTCAAGGATAAACAGTTTACAAGTCAGAGCCGGAGTGTTTGTCACATACTGGTCGCTGGTTTTGTATAATAGGTGAAGGTAAAGAATCAGCAAACTAAAACAGACCTGCCCCCTGTGGAACCTGACTGGAATAATGTCATGTGGAGATGCTCTCACCACGTTTAAACCTCACTGGACTCAGCTGCGTTAGAGGGGTCAAAATACTTTAATCGAGATTTAAAAAAACAATGCTCTATTTAGATAACACTCAGAAACCACTGGATGTTCTCTTACCACTGATGCATTTAACAAATCTGATGTTTTAACCAGTGCGTAGGCTGGATAAAAGCCTTACTCATATCATCACACATAAGCAGCCAGAGGTGAGAAGCACAAAGGTCAATGCTGAGCTTTTCAAACATGGTATTGAACTTAAATCACAAATCATTCAAACCTGTAATTTCCTTGCAGCTTAGCCAACCAGCCATAGCATTTAAAGCACTACATGGCTGTAAACTGAGGATTGGCGCATTAGCGTAGCCATGCAGCCACCTCGGTCTTTCTCCCTCAATGCCCAGGTGGTACCTTGTGTGGAGGCTTTTAATAACAGGGCTTGTTTGAAGCCTGGAACAATGAGCAGCGGCTGCATCTCAGGGCTGACACTGCAGTAAAATGCCGTCACATTGCCCAAATGGCTAAACTTAACCCAACTGTGAAATCTGCCACTCGGAGTATGAGGTGAAGGAAAGAAGGAAGACAAATTACCTATGTTTACAGGACCACAGGCAGGCTGATAGTGACCCTGTTATGGTTGTTTATTTCTATAAAAGGGGAAGCACAAAGATTACGCTTTTTTTAAACCCTGGCTTCCTTTTCCCACCTTAAAACTACAATGAATATGCTGCAGAGCAAACGCAAAGACAGTTGACCACTGCACAACTTCCTGCTATTTTAAACATGGGGTGCTAAAGAAAATGTATAGATGTAGGGGAAAAGGATAAGGGGACAGTTATTTGAATAAAGTAACCAGTCTGTCTCGAATCACAGCTGCAGTCTCACCCTTAGTCTGTTGATTGCAATGCAGCTGTGAGTGCAGCTGGCAAACCTCACCGACCCGTGTCACAAGATGAATCGTAATCAACTGTATGAAGACATCTGGTCCTTGATGGAGAATGGATGGAGAAAAGCAGTGAATAGTCTTAAAAGCATTTTTCAAAAGAGCACTACAAGCAAAGCTGTAGTTTTATGGCGGTGTCAGATAGATGGATGATTTTTGGCGAGGAACAAAAAGTTAAAAAAAAAAACAATATTTCTGTCTATTGTGTATCTTGGTAAAAGCGGGGGATTTTATCAAATTTTATCTGTCGCAATCTCACAAATTAGTCACAATATAGTAGAGGGAAAGTTTGGGTTCTGTCCACCAAGTGTGTGAGTTTTAGGATTTTACAAAATTTGAAAGAATTTGTGTTGTGTTGGGCCTTCAGGAAGGTTTCGAACTGCATCATCCACGGCACGTGGATAAAGTTAATCTCACGTTAATCTCATATCACCGAGTTGAGGATCAATCTGCTACCACACTGCTGAGGTAATCTGTCACCCCAAGGTGGGGTCTGGAAAAGTAGCCACAGAAAAGATCACCAACATACACACACCACGTAAATCACACACATGTGCACAGGCACACAGGACCGTAATTTTTGGCCATCAAGTCAAAAGCAAAAGATGAACCAGCAGACAATAACATTACAGCTCAGAGCTAAAACACGAGACCAAGTGAGAGAAAGACCAAGCAAATAAATGATGATATATCAGAGGGAGTACACACACACACACACACACACACACACACACACACACACACACACACACACACACACACACATAATGCGGGAGTATGAGAATGTCTGTGTGTGTGTGTGTGTGTGCCATCAAACTAACAGTCCTAAACAACCTGATCCCCTCCCATTATTCCATCTTAGTCTCCATAGAGTTAGCAGCTTGCAATAACATGGGTTAAGTAGAGGAAAATGAAGGAGGGAATAAAGAGGGGAGATGAAATTGAGAAAAA
>JAFBJQ010000095.1:148956-282030 GCA_016785345.1 Trinectes maculatus
CGCACACACACACACACACACACACACACACACACACACACACACACACACACACATAATGCGGGAGTATGAGAATGTCTGTGTGTGTGTGTGTGTGCCATCAAACTAACAATCCTAAACAACCTGATCCCCTCCCATTATTCCATCTTAGTCTCCATAGAGTTAGCAGCTTGCAATAACATGGGTTAAGTAGAGGAAAATGAAGGAGGGAATAAAGAGGGGAGATGAAATTGAGAAAAAAAAGCTGTGATGTATGAGAGCAGAGGAGTGAATAGAAAAAATGGGCAGCCACTGACATGTATACAGTTATCTCTTATAATCACTGCATGCATTGTAAAAATACAACGCATCTATGGAAATAAACCCTTGCATATATTTTATCAGCTACACCATTGATCCATGTTTCATATCTGAATGCTTGACTCATCAATACTTATGTTACATAGACCAAATAAGAAATTGATTCCCTGGGTAGGTTGCTATATATTACTACTTTATGTCTTGGCAATTTATAGAAGATTATATGAATACATTAAGGAAACACAGAGGGGAGAGTGGAAGAATGATGAGCAGGGTCATATACAGAAAATACTGTCTGTCAGTGAGGGGAGCATTTGAGCAGGGAGTAAGAAATACACATAGTGGAAAGGAGCTATACAATGGGTATTGTACAGTACAATACAATTCTAAACCAATGCCAGTTCTTCTGTCTCAAGATCAGGATCATTTTCTTTACATTAGACTTATTTGACAAATGCAAAATGAATCGAAGATGAGAAAAGATTGACAGAAAGTTTGAGAAACTCACCAGCACATGAGCCATCGATCTCCTCGTACCCAACACTGCAGACACATTTACCCAAGGGAACCAACCAGTCACCGTCGGCTCCACAGAAGAGTTTAGGTGTGTCCCTCTCTTCGGCATGGTCAATACATGCCCCCCTCACCTCCACCAAGGAGGAAGAGTCCACACGAGGCACGGTGTCCGGAAATGAGGCCAGGTTCCTCAGCGTGAATGGACATTTTTTATAGTAGACCCTCACAGAAACCAAAGCAATGCAGGCACCGATGTCCTGAAAAGCCAGATAGAAGCCCTTCCTGGTCATGGGTCCCACCTCGCGCACCTCTGTGTTGAGTTTGAGGATGCGATCTCCGAGATCCATCTGGGTGAAGCTCTCGTCAGCAGCGATGGTGTCGATCTTTGTGTACTGCACAGGCTTGAATTTGACACCGTGTGCTTCATCGGTCTCATGGTAGAAGAGGTTAAAGGTCTCTTTGCAGGTTCCGGACACCCAAGGGATGGAGTTGCAGTCGCGAAGAGTAAAGCGAAGCTCCACGTAGATCTTTTGAGCTGCCTGTCGAGAGATCCAGTTGGAGCGAAGCCAGTTGTTCTGGTTGGGCTCCATGACATTGCAGACCTGGAAAGTATGGATCGGCCTATTGTGCTCATCCATCTCTGTGATGGCATCCCACTGAAGAGGAAATAAAAGAGGGGGTGCAGTAGGGGGAGGAGGAGAGAGAGAGAGAAGCAAAGAAAGTAATTAAACAAAAAGACCTAAATCTAAAGCCTCAGCGGTTGCCCTGACAGGCAACAGTAATCAATAAGTGATCGATAGACAGCCTGATGATTTTGTGTGTTGGTCTTAAAATATAAATTTTGTCCTGGTTGCAGCACAATGCCATGAAAGACCTGAATGTTTTTTTTTCAGGACCAGAGACAGTGAATGTCTACACACCACATCTCTTTGCTCTGACTGTTGCACTTGTCTTCAGTGCCTGGGTGGTTCAGTCCATGGCTACTGATATTAAATTGGAGTTTTTTTCTCAGTCTGCAATATACTGGAGCTGAAGACATCAATGTAGTCTGAAATGCACCATAATAGAGATCGTGTGGGAATAGACAGAGGACGGTACACAAACAAGCAAGTGGAAAAAGGAGAAGTTAGATGAAGTCTTAAACTGCACTTGAGACACAATTACGCAAGGAAATGTTTGCTCAATGAATAGCCCACTCAGTGAACTACACTCGGATTAACTACCACCTGCACAAGCAGGGAATTCACATGTATCATGGCCTTCATGGAGACATGGTTTGACAGTTCAGTTTGTGACTTGTACTAAATATTGAAGCCTATAAAAGACTGATAGGACATGACAGGGAAAAGATTACACCAATAATCTGAACTCGATGGTGTCTGTTTAAACATAAATCAAAAGTGGTGAAAGACAGTAGTCGTTCTAGAGGGAATATGTAAGGTTGGTGTTGGCAATGATATGCCTCCTGCATGCTAGTGTCAACAACTTTAAAGTGGTTACCAGTTTTAAGAAGATGTTTATTCATGCATCTGAGCGTTAGAAAGGGAACTTGGCAGGAGGCAGGGAGCTGGGCTGACAATACAGACTTATTTATTTTAATCTGTAAATATGAAAGTAAAGGTACTTATGCAAATTGACGATTTGTTTCCTTCTAATCACAAAGCTTTCACACAGTGCAACCAAACGTGATGAAAAAGACGTCACTTCCTGCTTCTATTTTCTTCAAAATACCAATCAGATCATGCCTTACTCCTTTTTCACCATAGTACATATAAAAACGATTACGTTGAAACATTTTCTTTGAGAGCGATGCAACAGACAATCACAATCACTTGTTTTATTTTCAAATAATAATACATTTTGGACAACTGTAATTGTGAAGGTGGTATAGCAACTGTACTGTTTACAAAATCATTTGGTCTGGCTATGAAAGTAGTTTTATCCTTTTTTATTGAAGTTTTTTTTATGTGCTCCCATCACAGATTCAAACTGCATAAGTCATAAAAAAAAGACATATAAGATTATGAATGACCCCACATGTCCTCTGTGAATAGTCTGAGCCACTGTGTATAGACTGATTAATGTATTTGTAATATTATTTGTATAAATTAACTTGATCTGACATTTGTATTTCTTGATTATTTTCATGCATTTAGGTGTCTCCTCTGGAGGAACAGATTAATAATTAACAACCTAACAACCTCTTACCCAGTCATTCCTTCAAGTCTTTCCAGGTGGACTGTCCCCTTGAAAAATGTCTGACTCCAGCTGCCCAGTCATCAGCTCCACATCTCCTAGGTCATATGATAAGCTAGCATGGCAGCTTTGCAGGGTCATGAGTTACCTGTCCCTGTGTTGATGTGAGAGAAGTTAATGGGGGTTCTTAGCCCCCTGGTCCTGCACTGGTCTCTGGTTTTATTAGAATGGGGACTGGCCCCGTGGGTGACCCCCAAACCACCCGACATCGACTTCTGGGAATCAAATTACCTGCCTGCGGAAAAGGGCTCTCAAATCATGTTGCTTATAATGCAGCACTGGACCTTTGGAGTTTACCTTTGAGTATGCGTTATATCTAGCATGAGATTAAGACTTCTTATTGCTAATGCTGTATATGACTGAACTATACAACTACTGCTGCCAGAACTATTACTTCACGCCTGTCACTCTTCAGAAGCACAATTAAATGTACTTCAAATGTACTACGGTCAAATTAAATAAAATTAAATAGAAGCTGCGATAGCATCAATTTATAAACAAGCAAATGCTTTACATATTTGAAGAAAAAGAAAAAAGCTACACAAAAGTGATTCTTGCTATGAGCCAAACACTGCAATGTGAGTTGGGCAACAGAGAGAAGCAAAAAGATGCATCTGGGAGGTTATGTGCAAGGACCAATTGTATTGCTATTAACTACAACCTAATATATCCACATAACGATCATTGTCGATCTAAATGTGAAGTGACTTCATCACACACTGCAGCTCTTCCACAGGCAAACACAGTCTAGAGAGCTGTGCTGGAGCTGGTTAATTTACCAACACTATTTGCCTGATAAGCTTGCACATTTAATAAGCTGTTTTGCACTTAGCTAAACATTACCTCTTGATGAGAGTAGTAATCAAAGTCTAATGTTTGCTTTCACATACTCATTATCCTTTTTAATAACATGTTCTAATTTAATCATCCAAAGACGACAGGCTTTAATCTGTTCTTCCCTCGCGGTGCAACTGTCCGTTACAGTCAAGCAAATTGATTTTGATTAGATATTGCTCATCATGCACTGCACATGAATCACCGCAGAACATAGATAGATGACAAGAGTAGTAGTGGTTTCAATGTCAACTTTATATTAAACATGAGTAAATACAGGTTGTCTCATGAAGGGGTGAATTGTGTTTATTTTGACTCTTAATTTACTTTTCACCTCATATTCAGCATTTGATGAATTTATTTGTTTGGCTCTTAACCTTAACTTAATAGCAGCAACATCTACTCTGGGTAGGTGTAATTATTCATTAGATTAATACAAACTGAATGTTGGATTAATCTGCAACAACCAAACTACTTTCATGCTTCTGGACATGGAAATTGTCAAGGTGTTCTGATCAAAAACACTCAGAACAACTGCGGCTCTGTTCTTGAGGCGAACTGATTCGACACATGATGAATCACAGCATCACAGCTAAATATAAACACTTATAACCTATACTACAAACCATAACCCACCAGCAGTTTTAAAGAGTAAGTAGTGCACACACACATTCAGATATTATAAGCTGTATGCACCATATTATAACTATACGTTATGTTATAAATATACATGTGACGCCCCATGAAAGGTTTTTCCATTTTTAGATCACAAAAATGTATGATGAGAAGAACTACAGACATTAACCCATTGTTAAGGTCTGAACTGTCCATTTAACACACCCTATGTTCCACTGTGCTTTATTTGCTTATATTTGCAACGTAATAACCTATTAAAATAACAGTTCTGCATTACCTGATACTGACCTTTTTTAATTCTGTGGCAACTTTTATTAATGGCATATAGAGCTGCAACAAGTCGTTGGTTTAATCAACTTGCAAATTCACATTTCATTAATCACAATGTCACAATTTTACACAGCCCTGCTTGTCATTTCAGTATTATGCTATTGCATTTTTTTTTTTTGATTTTTCTAAGCCACTGGTTAAGAAGTTTGATGCATTTCATAGTTTACTGTCATTTCATAGTCCAAAGCATCAGCCAAGAATATAGCTGACAGATTAATCAATAATGAAAATAACTGTCAGTTGGAGTTCTGTAGACATGTTCAGCTTGGTCTGGCCATGGGACTGGCATCTGTTTTTAAATGTGCTGATTCAATCTACCCATCAGACCTTTTCAATCACATTTGGCCACTTAGTCAGCTGTTGACCTGCAGGAGTGTTTGTAGGAGGAGGACGGATGCATCAGCACCCTGGGGCCAAACAACTTTTTTAAAGCATGGTAAGCTTTACATCTTAGGGGACCTACTAAAGAAATTGATATTCAAGAAGAGAACGCCATGTCTTTGTTCAAAAGACGATGTTTGACATTTCCACACAAGAGACATGACTTGGGATTTTGTAAAAGGTCATCATGAAAATATACGGAAAACAAGGACAACCATGTCGGAAGATACTGACAAAGTGAGGGTGGTGATAAAAAAGGTTTGTCTACGAGGACTGTTGCACAGATGCATCAGTGGCTTCAAGACACAAATTGTATATAATGAGCCAGATGATAAATATTGCTGCAGATTGTGCGTGTTTTGTGACAATTCCTGGAGCAAAAACAAGAAATATTTTTAGTCACTGACTATTACTTTCAGTTTGGTTTAGGACCACATATTGCGTTGTCATAAAATTTAGGGATATTAAGAATCTAAATGAAACTTTATGTTCTTACAACAGATACTAAAGGGCAGCCAGGCAAGCCTGTGAAAACCCAGTCAATCACTAGTGTAACAGTGTAGTAGTATTGGTATTGAATGACAACTACTGTATAACTACACTGTAAATGACTGTGAGTACAGTTAGTGAATTGTCTGCACACGGATGCGCGTGTGAAGTGTGTAGCCATTGCCCTCAGTCTCTACACCTAGGACATTTTCATAGTGTATTGAGTGGGATAGAATGTAAAATCCTGAAATAAAATTACATATACACAGTCTATTTTTCTATTTGGCTGCCATCGTTGATAGAAAAGCATTGAATCTGAGACAGAGAAAGAAAAGAAAGACAAACCAGTATTAAGTGTTAAGCATGTGCGGAAGTTTATGTTGGTGTTGATCAGCAGTTACAGTGAAACGAGTAAAGTTTGGGTGGAAACGGAATGAGCTACGGTGCCACTGGAGATAAACAGTGGCTCCAGACAAAGGGAGAAGGGCAGATAAGTCAGAGTGATTTGTCCCAAAGGGAGAAAACAAACCACAGTGATAGGAACACAGTGCTGCTTGAATCCCCAACTAAACGCCACTCACAGCTAATCTACAGGCCTTTAAGTCTTCCACAGCGTGTCAGCTAGCTGATAATGTCAACGCTGCTGCTTGTATTCACAAAACATTGGGTTTCTGTTATTTTTAAAGTGTCTTGCAAACCATCAAAATAGTACCACAACTTTGGGCAAAGTTCATCAAAAAAAAAAAAAAAACGCAACAACAACAATTTTCATCCCAGTCCACTGCGTATGCTGATGATTTGATATCTGTATGTGGATCGTCGACGAAGCAGAAATCTATAGATGAAGCCTCACCTGGCTCACCCTCACTATCTCGCCATCCAGGCTCAATGTGCATAATTGAAAAAAAAGGTCAGAGAATGTGGCTGATTGATTGCAGTCTGAGACCAAAGCCTTTAAAGGCCATCTCGCTCTCTTACATGAAAGAGAGCCAGTCATTTTACTGGCCACTTGCCCCCAGAGGTGAGCGCCTTTTTATTAAAACTGTGAAACCTGGAGCCCCATTGAGAACTGCACTTTTAACTACACTGTCATAACCTGCTCCACTTGTCCTCAATCGAAATTAAACATTTAGCGATCCTATGCCTTCCTTCCACCTGGCTGGATCTGAGGTTGTAAAGAAGAAGAAGAATTAAACACAATTTAAAAGTCAAACGTCCCTCTGTGTGAATAAGTGTGTTATGACCCACCGTAGATAAATCACTTCGTAATTACATTATGGACAGGAAATGATGGGGCAGGTTATGGATGGTGCTTTAAAAGGGTTTACTGTTAGAATGGCAGGAAGTGTGTGCTCACTGTGCAGAAATGTTTAAGTTTTTATACACACACACCCACACACACACACACACAGTTTCTCTATGCCTTAACATAGCTAGTACACACTGAGTCAGTAAGGTGCTGGTCCTGCTGACGTCCCTGAATGTGCACTCAGATCCTGTGCTGGACAGCTGACTCATGTCCTAATCGACATCCTCAACCTGTTACTGCCCCAAGCAACTTTACCCACATGCTTTAAAACCACCTCCACCTACCGGGGCCAAAACACCCCACTGCGGTGACCCTTAATGACTTCTGCCCTCCTGCACTCATTTCCACAGTCATTTCCAAAGTGCTGTGCGATGCTGGTCCTGACTCATCTCACAACCTGCCGAGCACCCACACTGGACACCAACAGTTCATCTGCCACCAGAGCAGGAGAACAATGGACGCCATCTCCATCGCACTATCCTCCACCCAGACAGCAATCAGTTCAGCATTCAACACCACTGTCCCCTGTAAAACTGATCAACAAGCTCTGCCCCCCCCCCACTTCGACTGGATCCTGACCTTGCTAACCAGACTGCAGTCTGACAAACAAGTGCAGAGCACCTTGTTATTCTGTGGCTGAATATAGTGTCCCACAGCAGATTTCAGTGAGGAATTATTAATATGCTATAGGAGAAAAATGAGACATCGCTGTTGTATATTGTTAGTGGCAAAGAGGAATGCAGCGCAATCACAGGTGTTTCATGACAACACTGGAGACTAGATCTGATGAAATATTTACAATTTATTTTTCTGTTTGTTCCTGGAGGACTGTGAAAAAGACCCCACAGTTTCACCTGCCTAACAGGGGGCAAGACTCGATTCTGCTGCAGCTGCACACACACACACACTGTGTCAGAGAAGTTGGGGGCAGGTGTGTTTTCCCTGGTCCCGTGAGACCTCCGTCTCAATTAAAGAAATATGAGACACAACCACCCACAATCCACTTTCTCTTTTTAATTTAATCCTTTCAACTGGTGTGATTTTTTTTTCATTTGTTTGTTTTTCTGCTCTGTCACTGGCCAGACTGAGCCCAGACATGCAGTTTTTATGTAACTAATAAAAACACAGTACAAGCCTCATATGCTGCTGTCAACAATCAATGAGGAACCAATGAGTGGACTTACTTTATTATTTCTATTTAGTTTGCTTTACATTAAAAAACGCAGATCCACTGACTCGATGTGGATCCTGCTAATCTGTTTCACCACAGGGTTATAAAAACAATTTATTTTTTGTGTTCTCTTAAACTTATCTGATTTATCTTTATATTTTTCCATATTATGTATTATTTATTTTCTTCATAACAAAAAATGACAATTTTACATTTTACATATTTTCATGTAGCCTTAACCCCCCCGTACCTTTGACAGAGTGTCTCGTCTTCAATTTGTTGGGGCTGTTGTTGGGTTGCACTGTTTCACAGGGGAATATTTCAACCACTATCTCTTGTCAACTGGTTTCAAGAGCCAAAGAGAAGGGTGAGGGGTTGGGGGTAGAACGAAAACAGCACAAGGCTGAATGTATGTTTAATCATATTTCAGGATTATAAATCTGCCCTTGTAAGGTTTGGCATCAGCAACTTGCAAATCTGTCTAATGTTGCTCTAAATAAATAATGAACCCTATACAACATTTCTGGTAAATGGAGTGAAGACGAGCTCGTTTGTAAACTCTTTAGAGTTGGTTTGTCCTGCCTGAGATGCAGGTGGTGATCAGTTCATTTGAAAAATCTGATTTGATCTTCTTAAATCTTTATCAGAAAAATTGAATTTGTTCTTTTTTCAAATAGACAAACTGCTTGGGTTTTATTTCGAGGCTCATTCTTACTTAGCAGCTAGCACAGTCCATTCTTCAACACTAGAACTTAATTTACACAAATTGGATAATCAAACAAAATATGTACTTTTGCTACCAAAGTTTCCAAAGTCTGTGGACTATTCATCCATCTCCCTGTCGCTCCCTCCTCCCCTCTATCTATCCGTCCCTTAATTTCTTCCTCCCTCCTTCTCCTCTTACTCTATATTCTCCACGTCACTCCTTTTTTTGCCTTGTCCTGTTTACTTGATGCTCCCTCGATCCCTGTTGTGTGTTTGTTCCCACTGTCACTGGGATTGAGAGATTTTTATTTAATCCAAGAGTCTCTGTCAGTGATGGATGAAAAACATCCGAAGCGACCTCCCCCACAAACACACACACACACACACACACGCACACACACACACACGCACACACACACACACACACACACACACACACACACACGTGGGGGTACATGCAATAGTAATAAGTATTAAGGAGACGGATGAAGAGTCTTGCTCACCAGGGGAGTTGATGTCAGGTCTTTGACTTTATGAAAAAAGAACAAACAATGAGAAGAAAGTAAAACAACTGAAACTGAGTGGGAGAGACTGAGACTGAAAATATAATGCGAAATTAAAATGATGTGTTCCTGCACCATTTTTATGACATGAAAATTAATGATTACTTGCTAAAAGATTTGACTGTAAGAGTAAGGAATAAAGTTATTCATCCATCCGTTCATCCGGCAATTTAATAAGATTTCATCTCAGCAACTATGGAACATTTTATCATTAAAAGCATGTCATTATCTATAAAGTCACTCACTCATTTACTTGTATTTAAAACAGCACCATGCGTAAAATGCTTTAAAGAATGTTTTGTATCATTTATTTTTTTAAACATCTTGACCATTCCGATGTGAAACAACAGAATAGCAGCTTAAATAAAAGCTAATTCTTACACACACACACACACACACATATATATATGTATATAAAATGGACAACTGCACTCCCCTGTTATTTACATTAAATCTATTGCATGAGTTTGAGCTTAGTGTATGTATGTGTGTGTCAAAAGTTAATCTATAAAGGGCTCATTTGGGACCAGTGGGGGCTAACATAGGGGAATTAGTCAATATCTGGCAACCTTGGCTGAGTCACTGTGTTTAACTGAGTGTCAAAAGCACAATCAATACTTTGATTGTAGAATTATGGAGATTGGTTTTGACTGTGTACTTTAAGACTTCCAATTCAATTAGTGAGGGTGTGCCCGTGTGGAATATTGGCAGGATCTGACACTGAACTAAATCATGCATAATAATACTGAACATATCAGATGAGCCGTTATAAGACATGCCAGGATAAATGAAAGAAACACACTATTTTTCACCTGTGTGGAAAACATATTTATCAAGTGCAAAGCCATTAATGTTAATGTGTACTTTGGATCTCGACCACGCAACAGGCGCAGCAATGAAAACATTGGATTTGTCACAGCTATTTCAATTCTCATGAGCAGCATGTGTTAGAAATCTCGTTGTTTGTCACTGTTCTTTAAAAAGTAATTCATCAATTAATGTCAGTCAGACACCACATTACACACACACTCACACACACACACACACACACACACACACTATCCACTACTTGCAGCCACTAAATCAATAGAAGCAAGTGAACTGCAATGAGCAAATGAAATCCAAAGACCCTGTACTTCTCTCATTCTTGCATCCATCACAGTGGATGGGCAGCCACTAGGGTGGAGCCAGAGCGCCCATCTGTCATCCCTGTGGCGCTCTCATAAAGTGACACCCTCTTCGTCATGGCCTCAGTCATCCTCCAACATAGCCGAGGGCACTGAAGATAGTGCTCAACCTCTGTAATATTTTGAAGCTGACTGATGTTGGACTGATGTTTGCAGCTCATATTCAGCATCACTGTGTGATAATTGTTTTCACCAGAACGGCGCCAGAAGACACAGATTGTAAAATGTAAGAGCAACACAAAATAAAAAAAATAATTTTAATGAAGTGTTTGCACACAGCTTTAAAATACTGCTGAGTAAAATCACATTACTTTCTTGTCAGATATTGACATTGTAATAATTACACCTTGTGTATCAACTGGTGTGAGCAAAGGAACCTCCTGTAGTGTACGTAACTTGTTGACAGACACTTTCATCCAAAGCAGTTTACAAATGAGGGGCAACACTAGGGGGCCATGATGAGGTATCTTACTACGATATTTCTTCATCCCATTTCTTGATCCTGTAGAGGATCAGGTAACAAAAATCACTCTTATGCCTCATGCAACAAAACACAGGAGTGTGTCCACTGTACCACGTGGGTGCTACATAAGGGTTTTAATCATGCATTAAGGAGAAACTACCAAGAGCTCATTGCAGCATTATAGGCACAAAACTGACAGAGCTCCACTTTTACAATCTTGCATTGTTAAGTTTTTGCTGTAATGACACGCTGCAAACTATCACAATGCTCAGATGTGAGAAAACAAACTCAAGTAACTCGCTTGAGATAAACAAAAACCTATTATGTTAAGGCGTCACGGGTACATTTCTACATTCATATAAATGCTGCAGAGACTAGCTGGAGAAAAGATAAACAGAAAGAGGGAAGGGGGAAAAAGAGGCGGTGATGTCTCATATGTGACAACTACACCATCAGCCCAGTGCAACAACCAGTGTCATCCATCAAGATTTTATTGATTCCCACATAAAGCAAACCCATCTATGCAAAATGAATTGGCCTTTTAAAGTCACATATGTGTTTTCCTTAAAAGGACAGTAAAGGGACTGGTGATAAATGTTATTGCTTCAAGGAAAATAACAGCGTCCCCTTAAATGGAAATTAGACCAGCAGGCTGCCAAAACAACATGGTTAGACATTTAACATGCTTGGTCCTGTCATATCCACGTTGTGCATTATATTTAATTTGGCACGAGCTGTTGCAACAATGCATTAATGTCATTTAGCACAGTCTAATGGCCATTACAGTTATGGCCCCTGGAGAGGGTCCCAATCTATCATTTGTCTGTGGCAGCTACGGTTCGCTCCACCTGCTGCCCTGTGTAATCAGTCAAGGCTGGCATTAATGTATGTTGAGCCTTAACTTTACAATGCAAACTTGTATTTTGACAAGCCAAGCACATCCGCCAGAGAGTCAAAGAGGCTGTCCTTTAAGTAAGGACATCAGAAACATCCACCCATGCTGAGGTGTCCTTGATTGAGACACTATGTCCCAGTACCTCTGCGGCTTGCGTTAGTCTTCATTTAAAAAAAACAACAACAAAAAAACAGTGATATTGATACTTCTGATTGAGTCAGACCTCTGAATTTGCTGATGGTTCAAGTTTAAACATATCAAACACTGCAGATGTGGGTTCAGATACACTACTGCTTGATACTCTAAGTGTTTTAGCAGCACTGATTTAGGAATTACAATGTCACTGTGATATCTCAAAGGATCATTATGTAAATTTGTGCAGAGATTTGAAGTTCCCAGACAATTTAATCATAATAACTTCGGTGTTCCTCTAAATTTCTCCACCATCAGCAGCTTGTCCTGAATGAAAAGTCTTGTCAGTGCCTTGCTATGGTTTTTGTGCACACATTTATTCAGACTTACCATCTCTGGCTATACCATTGCACTTTAGCAACAATTGCTGGTTGGTTGTTCTAATTTTATTTTTCAAGTTCAATTATGATCTAAGTAACTTGATGGTCACTTACTTGGTTATATAGCATTACAGTTGAAATTCTACTTGTGAGATAATGTGTTATGGCAGGGTTATACAGTGCTGTCCTGCTATTAGGAAAACTTGTGTGACGTTGCTTTGTCTATTTATAAACCCTCCTCAGAAACAAGTGTTCAATTAGAACTAATTAGACCCTCAGGGCAACTAAAACCTCTGCTTTCTTTTAATGTTACACATGAAAACGGTAAAATCTCAAGTGTCTCCAGTATCTTGCTGGCAAAAATATGATGTATCAGCAGCTTCAAAACAACAACAACAACAACAACGCACCAATTAAACCCTGTCTTCCTGCAGGATCAAGAAGGGCATGAACCTTGTCTCCTTTCACCTTGTTCTCCCTCAAGCTCATTTGCCTAAGCAGTGATATGTAACTCCCCTCCACACATGCTGACTCTTCTCATATGAGCTGACAAAGACCAAAGACCTCTCTTTTTTTCCCCACCGGCTCAGACGAACTATGCGTGGGAAAATGTGGGGAAAGAGCCTGTTGTTTTACATATCTATTTTTTGCCAGAGAGGCAGCCTTGAATGTCAATGTGTGGCTCTGCAGCCTCTGTCACAGTGATGGCTGCAGACATTGTCAGGACACACACACACATACACACACACATGCAGGGTGCAGCCATAGTTTAGATTAAACCAGGTCACCCAGGTAAATGAACGCATCCTCTGCAGACACACACATTTACAGTATATCTAAAGCATGAGTTCAGTGTCCATACAGACCTGTGTTATAGCCTTGATAAAAAAGGTCGCAGTAATAAGTGGTTGTGACTCTGAAACATCTGTATAAGCTAACTCACAGATTTTTCAAAACTGCTATTTCCCTGTGGTTATATCTTCAGATCTGTGTTGACTGCCATCAACTTTAGCCAAACAGTGGAGTCAATGACAAAGACAACTGTGGCATTTTAAACTGCAGAAAGGTCACCACTATCTCACTGTCTCCTATCTCTTTCTCTCAGACCCTATTCAATTTAATTCACAAATGCTTTATTGGCCTGACATACAGGAAACCCTTTCTGAAAAACAACATTGTATTGATTGATGCACTGTAATGTTACCATCCAGTAATGGTGAAGGCATAAAAAGGAAACTACAGACAGTGAGATCCACGGAGTCAAGAGGATGGAGAAGAAAACACTATGCACTTTTTGCAGTTTTTGTTTCTTCTTACTTTTTCCCCAGTCTTTTCTCAACATTGAATGTCACTTCAATTTTACTTGTTCAATTTGGTTAATTATACTGTCTTCACTCTGCTGACATACAGGATGAAACACACAAACACACCCCTGACGCACTGCCTTTTGCCTGTTTTCACACTCTGTTGCTTTCTCTGTTAAGAGGAGGTTGTCAGAGAGACAAGGCGGGTGGGAGGGAGAGAGAGAGAGAGAGAGAATAAAAACAACAACAAAGATATCAAGAGGATGGACAGCAAAGGCGTAATACAACATAGACAGGATTTAAAGAGATGGAGGGGATTCGGGGATCGAACCGTGTGCCTGTGTGAATGTGTGAATGTGTGTGTGAGAGAGTTGCAGTATGTTTGCATGCTCGGCTAAGGACAATTTAAGACACCATCTTTTTACCAGAGAAATATTACAAGACTGAAAAAATAAGACAAATAAAAAGTTTTGAATTCATGCATTTTTCTATCAAGTGACCCAATGTTGTGTGAAAATAACAACAATCCTTTACAGAAAGCAGAGTATGAGATTTGCTGCTTCTGCAATAAGACAGGAAGTAGGCAGTTGTAGATGAATAAATCTCAGACCACTGTGAGATACAGTAGAGATCCTGTTCTCCAACCCCCGGCTCGATGGTACCACACTAACACAAGCCCAGGTTCATTTATGTTTGATATGTTTGTTGCTGATAACAAACATCTATTATCTATTGCCAGCTCATTCTGTGCAAAGTTGAAGAGGTTTGCTGTGTGTGTCTGATGTGAACTAGGCACAGTGTCAGCCTATAACAGGGTTGCTGCATACAGAGACATCATCATACACACTGTCACACATCAAGGCACTTTAAAGTCTACATCTTGCCTGCAGACTTTGCAAAAACATACAGACTCCCCACAGGTAAACCACTGCTGTCCAGTGGATGGATCAATACTGACTCTATACGTCGGCTGAATTGGTGGGGCTTTTTTTTTTTTCTTTATCAATAGATCATCATCATTAGCGCTGGTCGAGTTCAGGGTGACGTATGCATATATGGATCCTTGTGGGGTTTTGAAAAGCACAGTGAAGTAGGCTATACATTTATGCGATATTTAGAAAAACCTGAGACTGTACAGTGCAGTTTGGTGGGAAAGTCGAGTTCTAGCAATTTGAAAAACAGCACTTTATTGACAACTAACTGAAAGCACAGATTACGGCTTACTGTAAACGCCCTTTGCAGAACAACCTGCAGGATGGACAGATCTTTTTTTCCCCACAGGTTTGTCTTCTGGGGTTTACGTTAGCATGTTGCTGTCTCTCAGCCAGGTCTGCCCGTCTGCCCGCCTGTCTTTCTGGTAACAGTAGGAGACATCTTCTCCCTTAGCAGAGCCATATGACTCCAATCTGTAATGCTTAAACAAGCCTGACTGGAAATGAGTGCAGACAGTATGGGATTGCCCGGGTCGCTCGATCAATTAGGACAGAGAAAGCAGCAAAGGGAGAGAAACGTGCGGTGAGGAGCAGCTCTCAGCAGCCTTCAAATTTGTATAAAAAGTTAAGTGCATTTTAGAGAGCTTGCCAGACGAAACATTCATCTCCCGTGTAACAATATCCCTCTAGTAGGCACCATCTACTGACCTCACACGCCCCCATCCAACTTCACAACAAGGATTTAGATCTGGGCTGCAGTTACACCAGAGAGCTGAGTAGAAAACAAGATGTTTGTACCTCCCATCCCTCTGTCTCTGCTTGTAAACGAGACAGAGGGAATAAAGTGTGTTGCCTTGAGGGATGAATCTTAGCCAAGTGACCCCGTCTCCCCTTTATCACAGCTCTTACTCCATTTCATTGAAGGAGAAGATGAATATCAATGAAAAGCAGACATGTGGGGAATGCTAACTTCTGATTTATTTGCATGATGTGTCTGAAAATGTATCGGGGACTTTCAGTGCAGTTTGAGAACAGATGATCCTATTCAAAGACTTGACTGAATAACACTGACATAATCCTTTTGATTTACCTAATCACTCAACATTAGATGATCATTCAGTAAATCTGTGCTCCCCATGCTGATATTTTGTCGACTTTCATTTCATAATCTCATGCAAGATTATGAGTGGGATCTGAAAGTCTCAGAGACAAATGTTATTAGATATCCACCATCAGTGGGGGCTAAGTAAATTGATACCCAGGTTAAGAGAAAAAAAAGCCGGGGAGCTGAGGGAGACAGCAGCACTGCGATTAATCTTCTACCACAGCATTTGTTTCTACAAGGAGCAGAACTACAATCTATCCGCACCCTCCATCAGTTTGCATTGGGACTGAGGGGTTGCAAGAGGTGAGCGGTGACTTTTATTTGGATTGAATGAGCTGAGATGGATGTTTTCCTGCAACCCCCCGAGCAGTTTTACTAGAAAACATACAAACTTTGCTCAGTTACAAAGAAAAACAGGCTCGAATATCAAAAGCCAATCCTGCAAATCTCTCATTGTATCTTCTGACTATAAGACAGGGTTAGTCACATGTTGTGAACGCTTTGCAAACCATGACCATGACTCTCTGAATATGTATAGGACTCATTTCAATTTTCAGCATGGAAGGATACATGACCTTCTCCAGCAGCAGTGGTGCACTGATGCCGCAGCAACAGCAGACGTAAAGCGTGTAAAACTATGTGTAACAGAGGTGGATTGTGGTCATCTTTGTTGTATGGACGCCTGCTGAGACGCAACAATGCATCAAGAGGGGGGCTGAGTGGTGGAGGAGAGACGGTGAGTGATAGAAGTGCAGATGGAGGGAAGTGTAACACACACTGCGTATTACAGGGCTATTATGTGTGTATTACGCAGTGTGCATTTACTCAAAATGTTTTATTGCAATAATATAAAATGTTATATTATGATACTATTGGTATTATAAAACTAGGGAAACATTATTACATTGCAGTGTTTGTCTGCATCCTCAGGTGAGAAGTGCATCCAAATTGGCCAATAAATTTCAGTCAGGCCGTTATTAGACTGTTATATAACTATATAACTTTACATTGCGACATAAAGTCCCTGGACACCACAGTGGGTTTTCATAGAATTGATGTGGCAGTATCAAGTTCATAAAATTATTCTGCTCATTTATGACTATAAAATAATAAATCTTGCATATTTAACAAAAGTATGTGTATGGCATCCTCCTTATGGGCCAGAGAAATGTGATTTCAACATGCTGTCCCATCCTCAGAGCACACAGGTGATGACAGGAGTATGGGTCTGTGAGGGTTCACTGCTCACTGGGCCAAAGTAACATTTTCCAGCCTCTGCTTTCTGCATTCAAGTAAGTCCTCCTGAAAATGAAGTGGGTAAAAGTTGGGCCCCCCTTATGCTGGCCTGAATATCATACTGCAAAAAAAAAAAAAAATCTTGCGACCAGCACTTTGTTGTCTTTTTTCATGTATTTGTGTTGAATTGTAGTTGTTTTCATGATTATGTAATGGTGGCTATGGTTTTGGAAGGCGGTGCAAAACAAAAGGCATCATTTCTGCCATTAAGTCATATGTGCCAAATGTCCCAATCAGCATACCCTCTCATTTTACTGCTGACAAAGCATTTTCCATTTTAAGCTTGTTACTTCAGTGAGTCCATTGATCAGGTGTAGCACAAAATGTCAACTTTGCTTTGATCAATCTCTGTTTGGAACATTTTCTTTTCCATTTCCAAAAGTCAGATTGGATTTACATCAATGGCTGTTGGAACAGCTCACTGACATGTCCATATCCAAACAATAAAACAGGTAGAGATCCATTTGTTCTGTTTTGACATTAAAATACTTTAACACCATATGCTGGGATGAATTTCCTGAAGGTACATCCCTGTGTGCATGTGTGCATGTGTGTGTGTGTATGCATCTTCCCTTGGTTTTGTATCTGACCACAGAGAGTGTGACAAATGGATGTGTCAGAGCTTGATGGAGCACTGCGATTGCTCCGCTAGGCACAAAGCTATTACAGAACTATATAGACAGCTCCAAAGAAAAATCCTGTTTCAATCAACCACACATAATCTGGCAGACAAAGAAAGATGTTCTACTGTTGATAGGAAGTGCCAGGCTGCCTTGCGAGCGGGAGACCATGTTCCAATTCAGAATTTGAATATATCAGTAACTCAAATCTGTCAATTTCAACTACCTAAAATATAATCTGGCACATGGATGCTGTTTTGAGCTCCTTCACTGACAATCAGATGAGACTGATTTCTTGATCCATTCGTGGTTCACAACACACCAAAATCCCATTGTCTTTTACTAGACTTTAATTTGGCAACCACAAATAAATTAATTGAATAAGTCCAAAACTATCTCCTAAAATTCAAGCAAACTAAATTCTCAGAAGTGGTTCCTGCAGGTAATAGGACATATTTCTGGTTCCACTAATGTGTTTGCTTACAGCCATCAAACTGAAATGACTTCCCCACTTCGACAACTCAAATATCAGCGTAAACCAAACAAGAAAAAAAGGCAGCATGTCATTCAGCAGGATTATATGTATGGAGATTTCAGGGTTTAAAGGCATTAAAATGTTTTGACTTAAAAGACAGATGGATAGATGGAGAGCTTTAAATGCAAATGTATAAATAAACAAATGACTACTAAAATGCTCATTGCAATTTTCTCCAGTAAACCACTGCCACAAAACATACTGACAATTATGTGTCTGTGAAAACTGTGAAAACAAATTTAGAAATGCATTCAGGGACACGTCCATGTCTCATGTGCTTGTCTGCATGGTGTAACTCGGTCAGTGATCACTTTGCTGGCACTGCAATAAATTCATCACCAGGAGAGTTTCGGTTCAGGTTGGGAATATAGCTACATGCACCAGTGTCCTAGTAATAGCCTACCTGTTTCTGACGCAAGTCAAGTGAAACAGATGGGAGTAAACAGCCTAGCAGAGATAAAGCATTGTGACCTTGGGCAGGATTTGCCAGGACTGAGCCACCTCAGTGTTCTTTTGGCGTGTGCATGAAAATGTGTGCAGTAGTTTTGGTGTATGTGTGTGTTTGCAGTAGTTTGGTGTGTGTTTCTCACTGCTTGTCTCCGTTTGGCTGTGCACACACACACACACACAAATTTTTTTCCCTTTCCAATCCATTGACGACAAGATGCAGGAAAAGGTAGATAGTGAGGTGTAGTAGATGGAGAGTGGAGACAGTCTAGCAATGAAGGGGGGATGAGAACAGATGTGGAGATACTGGAAAAGGAGATGCGGATAAGAGGTAGAAAAGGAGAGGAAAGGGAAGAGGGACAGACAGTTGTTCTTTTGTGTGATGCTTGCTGGTACATTGCATAAGGTTTTCAACTGATTCCCACAATGAGATCATGAGTCAGAAACTAGCCGAGTCCACTGTTACAACACATGATACATACCCACTTAACTTTGAATATCTGAATCAAATCTAATTGTGTTAGATTCTCTATGTGCTTTTTCAATAGAAATATGAATGTGCATTTTGTCCATATTGCACACTGACTTACGATTATGAACAACTTGCTCATATTGTATGACACTGTTGTGTTTTTACTGACATCTCTGTCTGGAAAAACTAGACCGTATTCATTTATTAATGCAGTACTGTTTTACCTCGGAGAGGTATTGTTCTGCAGATATTCCACTCATGAATAGAAACATATGTCTGACTGTCTTAACTCGTACAGCAACCAGATACAGTGTATTCTGTTTTCCCTTCCTTGCTTGTTTTCCAACAGTTCGCGTATTCAGGTCCTGTGCTCAGCAAGGCCCTAATAACCTTCTCACTCTTCTTTCTCCATTTTCTCCCAACCCCCTCCCCCCCACCCCCATTTGCATCCATCAAGTCGGCTGCTTGCCTCCAGCTCGCTCTCCATTTCTTCGCCGCGCTCCTCACACAGTGAGGGTTAGCCCAAAAAGCTGTCAAATATGTTCTGCTGTCAGCGAGATGCCGAGTGGGAGCGCATTAGATATCAGCCTCGGTGTGTCCCTGACAAGAAACAAGCCAATTAAGGAATCCCCCGGCACTGCTTAAGCCCGGTTATGGCAGAGGTCCCTGAGATGAACACTGGTGTGCTAAATCATCATACCTTTTTCATATTAGAGCCTCCATAGAGAGAAGCTGAGTGATTCTGGATTATTCCTTATTCTCCTTCCTTGCAGCGCTGCTGGCCATCGCTCAGCAGCGCGCCTTAAAGAAGTTTATCTGAGCTGTGAAGGACACTTGACATCCAGGTTTTCCTCTCTGTTCTCCTATCTGTTGCTCAGTCTTACTGCTCTCAGGGCTATAATGGTAGCAGGGATGAAGTAGGTGCTTTGAGATAAGCCTTCGGTCATGTATTTGCAATAAATGACTGTGGTTAAATATTGCAATAAAACGATTAAGGATTAGTAGCAGACGGAAGAACAGAGATTTAAGAAGGTGTTCCTTCCTCAGGGTGAAAACACTTTGAGTGCTTTTGTTCGTTAGTCGTTCAATTCATTTTCAGCCTCAAAAGTCAAATCCAATCACTCCATGATGTGGCATCATATCTCTCTTGCGGTTTTATTGTTCCTATCACAACGACAATAAAAGGCTTCTATTCTATTTCTATATGTCTTGTTCTGTTTTCTTATTTTCTCTCTCCCTCATTTCAACTGTGTCTCATTCTGCCACCCAACAGCCTCCAAACTAAATTTTGCTGCAGTTCCCTGAAAACTTCTCCCAAACGTGACAGACCATTTGTTTTGTTTCTTCATTTTACATCGATTAGCGGCTGCCAGAGCTTATTTCGGTTGTTTCAGGGGGGATGCTGGTTATTGTCATGGTGCAGCATCACACACTAACACAGGGGGAGGCCATATGATGGAAGACTGAGCTGCACAAACAAACCTCAGTCAGTAACAATAGGGTTCTGTGAGGATGATATGATACTTTTGTGTTGAAACAGTTTTAAAGTTAGAATGCTGAACTTTTTGAATAAATATTTTGTCCGTTATTTTTTTTACCTTATGTCAACCAATCGACCACAAGAGCAATGCACTACAGTGAGTCACAAGGTGTCACTACACTCCCACTGCCTGTCTGAGGCTATGAGTCAATCTGTAAATAAGATGTACTTTTATGTATTTAATCTACGCGGTATGAATGCTGGACAGCCTGATATTTAACTGAGGAGTTAAATGGGTAAGACACTGTGCTGGCACTGTATTTCTATGCCGCATGGAGATGTAACTACTTGGTTGCTTGGGATTAAAATAGGATTATACTCCCCTTTATGAAAACAACTTTCATTCTTTGTTGTCAGACTTGTCTATGCTTGGTGTCTGTTTTTATAATGTGAGCAACTGAAAGCAGCAGTTAAAATAAGTTATTCCTAATCTCTTAAAGCAGCTTTATGTAATTTAATAAAACTCTGTTCTCTTTGAACTCATACTGCCCCAACAACAACAACAACAACAACAACAACAACAACAACAACAACAACAACAACAACAACAACAATCCCATTGTCAGTGGAGTTTATTGTGGCTGCATGCAGATGCCAAATCAGCCCTCTAGCCTTTCTCATTCCCTCCTAGAGAAAGTAATCTGAATACTCAGATATTCCCCACATTGAAATCATTATGAAACATAACAGTTCATCTTGCATGGTTTCCCCTGTTGGGCCAATAGAAAAAGGTCAGTTCCATTGCTAATCAGACCAGGAATAAACTAATCAAAATGACCAAGGCACATGGTGTAGTGTGTAAACACCTGTTTACCACTTTCCACTGTGCAGGAGATGCCATGGATGTGGACCTACAGGGAAATACAGTCAAGTGATCAGGAGACCAGGCACAAATCATTAATTGATTATAGAGTCTCAGTCTTTCCTGCTAATTTTTACTGTAATTAAAAGTATTCCCAGGAAACTGTGATAATCATACATAATCCCACTGCAGGGAATTTACAGTTCAAGATTGCCAGATAAACTATTACACTACCAAGCCTGACAGCTGAAGTTTACCCTATAACTTACAACCGTTGCAGAGCATCTCTCAGGAGCAAAGCTGCAGAGAGGCAAAGCTGTAGCAGTAGCTCATGTATTATGGATGGAAAAAGGGCACATTGAATGTTGTGGAGAAGAGGAATGCTGTAAACTCATGTTGTAACCTGCTCTCAAGAAATATTATATTGCATCCCAAATGTGTTTATTGTAAGCAAACAACTATATCTCATTAGTTTGAGTTACTTCTGGGAAAGGTAGTGTGTGTGTGTGTATGAGTGAGTGTGTGCCATGGTGCTGTAATGCTGGCAGACCACTAGAGTGTGTACCTGTGGTTAACCTTCCTCTTCACCACAACCCCCCGCCCCCCTCCTCCTCTTACAGGAATGGTTTACTGGCATACGATAAAAACACGTGCAGAAATATAAACCCCAATTTCCAGCTTCAATTTCACATCACATGACCAGCGATACTCCGGCCGAACTCCTCATCAGGCGCTGGTGGTGGAGCAGTTACTGTCTGGGAAATCGTTGTGAGGTGTCTATCGGTCCTGACTGACAGACAGCGGTTTATATCCAGAACCAGAACCAGTGTATAACTGATAGGCAGCTACACGGTGTGCTGCTGTATTGGCCTGATACCAGGCTGTGTCTAATATGGTGGGATTGACTTCCTCTTGCTGGCTCCCAGGTAGTGAGCTGGATATATAACTATTTTACCTCCCCAGATCTTCACACCTTCCCTCAGGCTCTCTCAGCTCCCTGCCTTAAATATTAATGGTAAACTGGAGGATAGTAGATGAGTGAGGAGGGGAGAGGGCTGACAGCTTAATCATGGAGGCAGCAGCCTCCCTCGCTCCTCTTCCTCAATGCTGTGGGCGGCTGTCACCACGACCTACATGATGTAATCACCTCCATAACCCTGATATGGGCCACAAAGGGCCTTGCACGGAGAGAAGGGGGGGGGGGGGGGGGGGGGGGGGGGGGCACCTAAGGGATCTCCTAACTGAGGATTACTGAGAAACAAAGCCTCTATAGAACAGAGTGGTGCAAGTTTCCTTACTTTTCATCTTTTGATCTCAACTTTCGTTTTCCTTTTTTTTCTTTTTTTCTAACATTTTTGGCTCACTGATATGCTTTATATACTCTGTGTCCTTTAGCTGTTGCATATAAGTCACAGCAAGTGTTATTTACTGGGTTCACAATGATTTTTCCATATGCATGTGTTCATTAGACATGTGTGCAGCAAACAGCTGGAAACTTGGCATTCACGGGGGTGGACTCATATATGTTGAGCGCTGTATATAGTTCCTCCCTGTAACCACAGCTGTATGGCAGGTTACTGTCGAGATCACTTAGTGAATACTGCAAAAAGCCTGACTTGGATTTTTCTCCTCGACAGACATCAGACCCCTCTGCCACTAAATAAAGAAATACTGCTTTGCGTGCTCACAACTGATCAAGTATGTCACAGATCAAAACTGCAAATTCTAGCATTTATCTCATTAAGTAAAGCACTTAATACTTGGCATTTTGAAATGTGCCACATTGAAGAAGCGATAAACTCTCCTGACATTTTGCTGACAAGAAAAAGGTAAAACTTTTATATTATTAAAAATAAGAGATTCAATGTGACCAAACCAGTACAAGCACAGTTAGAGTGCCATGCACTGCTGATTAGCCTCTTCTTCCTATAATTGTTATCCTTATCAATCAGAATGTCCTATTGTCAGTGGGAGTAGCAACAAGAACGTCACAAACCACATTAGGGTTTGGAGTTGGCCAGTTCTGCCCCTGTTACTGACTGCCAACAAACACAAGGGCATTTTTCAAATCAGTCCTTCAGGTATTCTGGTAGGACAGATCAAAACACGAGGGTTTGATCTGAGGATGTTGCAGTTTGTTGTCAGCACATCTATATTTAATGATGCCAATATGGCTTCAGTTTGGTCGTTGCTGCTGCTTCACGGGTTTTCAGTCAGACAGAATACTGGAGCTGTAGGCACTTACTGCCAGAACAAGATGAAAATACCCCTTTTGGGAAGCTGGCTGACAAAAATGCAACATAAGTTACAGCTCAAGCAGCCATTGTTTCCCTCATAACGGAGATAAAATGGAGGCTTGTACATCATTTCTCATCTAAGCTTCTACGTGCCATCCTGAAGATGAAGAACGTAGCAAACAAATTATTATGCGAAGCGTTTTGTCAAGCTAATGTTATATTTAGTTTTGTTTGCATGGCCTGGACTTTAACAGACTTGAACATTTAAAGAGTGAGCAGCCATCACACATGCTCATCATCAGTCTTCACTTAACAGTATTTCCCATATGGACAGAGAGGTCTGTCAAAAAGCAGACAACTGCAACCTGCTCTGACCCGGTACCATCAATCTTATTGATCCTCCTCATGCAGCAGCTGCCGTGCATTCTGAACACCGAGACCAAAATAAAATATACAGTGCTCAATGTAAACGAGGACACGCCAGCAGATCTGTCAGAAAACCTTTTGTTTCCTTCCCGAATCAACATTTTCTATATGATACCATGCAACAAAATACTCCCACATTTGTTTTGAGTCAATTTTAACACAAAGTAAGTAATTAAGTAATTTTCCTGACAAATCCATTCAAGACCATGTTGCACAAACCTTAACCCCAATGAAAGTCTTACAGGCAAAGCTAAACGTTAGCGTATAACATTCTAATTAACAAGAATTCAACCATAGGTGAGTCTAATTATTCATTAGACAGCAGACAGCTGGAAATTGAACTTGTGCTCTATGCTTGGTCTTCACAGGGGGTGGCCTCATGTATGTTGAGCACTGTAACTGGATAAGAATTTGCCCTCCTTACCCCGTTTATAGGATATGTCTTCCATCCAAGCTCTCCAAGCACAGACGTCGTGTCCAGCAGCACAACTGAAATGGAGGGGGGAAAAAAAGGAGGAAACCATTAACAATCTGTCTACACACAAAACCTCCCATTTTCCCACTGGAAATTGAAATATCAATCCTAAACGCGTTCATTTAGAGATTTTTATATTAACAGAAATGAGTCGTCCGGATGAATATTTATGAGCGTGGCAGGGTTTACAGCGAGAGCAACATTTTTGCTACTTGCAACACAATTTGGCGACTGACGGATTGCAGTCAGATTGCTGTCAACAGTCCATTCCCTTACCTGCCACCCCACACACACACACACTTGCTTCAGTCTCACAACAACATGCTCCTCAGCTGACTGAGACTGTTCCTCAGATTCAATCATTCAAACCATTCTGCCTCGAACCCGCCTGTTTTCCATTTAGATATGTGTTTAATTTTCTATTCATGCTCATTTTGCTGAGGATTAATTAATATAAATTACCTTTGGTATTGCATTTCTCATGGGATTAAAAAGCAATGATTTTAATCTTGGTATTAGACAATCACATTTCTCTCGCTTTGCATCGCGCCGGAAAATACAGCCCTGCTTGACAATGTTTTGTCTGGTGCTCGAGGATTGCCGATTTAATAATTCAGGAGGAAAGCGTCTCTCACTGCAACAAGCAATTTAAAGTGAAAAGCAGCTATGGCCTCCTGAAGATACATTCAGTATTATTCCAGAAAAACACCATCAAAATTAAAAATGAATTTACTCCCACTTATAAAAGCATGAAGGAATATTAGTAGACAGTTTTATTGTCAAAATCCATCCGTATTTCATGTAGCCATTTCGGTCACCATGTCAAATGTGCGGTGGGCGTAACAATGTTGTGATGTCCGTGTCAATGAACGACTTCAAGACACAGGTGGGAATATTTATATTTCAGGTTGAGCGTGATAGCTGACAAAAAAAACACACACACACACTCATTGGCAACTTAACTTTGATCATATACAGTAACTTTTGCTGAGTATCACAGATGTTTATTACTCACTCTGATTTCTCACCAGTCACCCATTGTACTTGGATAACGATCAAAATGTAAATATCAGTCACGGATGCCCATTCAGAGCTGTGTGAGGGCTCCTAGGGGGTCTCATTATACCAACACAAATCTCTATCAGTGACAGTCTTTCCTGAATAAATCTCCATTAAGACCATTGCTCTGGGACAGCTAGTTAATACAGCCAAATGTACACCACAGGAGGTAGTTTCATTTCTCTGATATTACAGTTTGCAAATTAGAATGTCAATGGAAAAGGAAAATTTATATTTATATATCTGTAAATGCACGCTAACATGATCAAAGCAAGCAAACAGGAAGATGGGACAGTTTTTCAAAATGTGTTTCCCAGTTATGGGCAAGTATGCCTGTGATGGAGCTGACAGAGCTTGTCCTATAGCCACTCACTTTCATTTTATTTGTGCGTATGCATCTGTCATACACGACTACTGAAATGCTCCTCAACTTCCTTTCATCTCCCAGAAAGCTGTTATAAAACACACCACTGTGACAGAATGTAAAACCTGTTTAAGATCAAAACAAAAGGGGGTGTATCACAGCATCCAAGAGTTTAGAAAACGATCCAGAAAATGTTGTCAGAATCGATATAAATACAAAACGCAAAACGGGATGTTTCAAGTAGTGGTGTGTTTATATATATATATATATATATATATATATATATATATATATATATATATATATTGGGGTTAGATTAGATTAACCTAAAGTTAGATTAGATTAACCTAATCTAACCCCAATATAGATTGGGGTTAGATTAGGTTAGATAGGTTAGATGTTCTATAAGCAATACAGCTTCTTTAACATAACTGGCAGATGATTTACAAAATGTCATGCTGCTGGAGATATCCTGCTTTCAAAGTGAAGGGATATTTGAATTAATTATAAGATTAAAATGAAAAATGATGGAAAATATTTCAGTCCGAGTTTGTTTTCAAACAGCACTGCAGCACTGCAGTTTGCCTGCACTCTCAGGTGCAGTGAGTGATTTTGATTCATTGAACAAAGAAAACGCTTACATGGAGCCATGGAGTTCATGCAGTGGAATGGCAAATCAAATCCCAAAAAGCCTGAGGAATCACAGGGACACACGTTGCAGGAAACAAGCACAAACCGAGGGAAATGATCATTAGTCACAGGTTAAAAAAAGGGAAGACACAGGTGAACCTAATCAATTAATCACGAAGGAGGGAAACACAGGAAGCAAAACAAACTGAAGGCACATAAGGCGATACAATTCAAAGTAAAACAGGAAGTAACCAAACATACGTCATAGTACATACATATATTGACAGAAATCATCATTGGAGAAAAAACAAAGTTGTGTACTTTGACTTTAAAGTTTGGACAATGTCTCTCCCGTGACTTGTGATCTATACTGCAGCCAGCCACCAGGGGGCAATCAACATATTATGGCTAAACTTTATTTTGGACCTGTAATGTCATCCATCTCTAAATACAAGCTATGTCCTACCAAACTTAAAATGTTGAAATCCCCCTGTATCAGAGAAAGCATTCGAAAACATGCTGCCAACATAGCTACTCTGTTTATTCCAGATAACAAAGGAAATGCATAGCACATCAAATCACAAGCACCAGATCATATTTCATAATAAAGACCTCAACAAGAAATTTTGAGGAGTGAACATGTAAAGCACTTAATAACTCCAGTTGTGTTACATCAATCAGTGAAATAAATGAAGAAAATGGACATGGATGGATATGAAAATGTGGCAGATTATTGTATTGACGCACCACCGTGTCAGATGGATGGAGCTGAGGAAAGGCTCCATGCTGATCTTTTTATCTTTCAATCCTGCTCTCTTGTCTAAACTGGCCTGGTTTAACATTCCCTCCATTTCCACTGGTTTTGGTTGAATTCCAGTGCTCTGTGTGTCTCTAGTCTGCCCAGTGCCTGGTCTGTGCCATGTTCGTGCCAGTGCCAGGCTGGAGGACTAGCTGGCACAGCTAAGAGTGTTAATGGACACCTTTAGGCTACTGTGGGCAGGTAAGCGGCACAGTCCCTCGGGAATGGCCTAATTACTGAGAGCCGGCTGTGTTGAGCAGCTTCATACTTCAGTTTTCCATAAATAAAGAACAGCTGATATACATTAGTGTGCAACGTGGAAGTATCTAGCACAGAACACTACAGCACGGGTCAAAAGTTTATGTTTCCAACTTTACACAAGCTTGGAAAAATAGTCTGGCATAGACAGAACATTTTTTGAAAAGTTTTTTGAATCAGGCTTCTGCAACACTTGCACCAAACTGTAAAAGGCGTGACGGCACCGAGTTTGTGCTTGATGTGTGACAGACGAGAAACACCTCTGGCATCCCGACGCTGTTGTGAGCTGATCTCACACTTGTTACTGGTGTGACCTAACACCTGCAGCAGTGCACAGAAAACCAATCCTCGGACAAAATGTGCCTGTTTTTTTTTGTGTGACACTGTTGTTTACAATACCTGTTGTTACCATTCAAGTTTTTACAAAGCAAAATTTAGTTGCGAGGATCATAATGATTGCGTATGTATGTGTGCGTGCATGTAAACACATGATTTCACGAAGTGTGTGTCTATGTGTGTGTTTGGGGGGGCAGGATTGGTACAGTATAGTTAATAATGTGCACTAAAACTGCCTGCACAGGATACATATCCATCCATCCTCTCTCCCTTTGTTTCTCTCTCTATCCCTCCATAAAGTCATCTTTCAGCGAGGCACCCACATACCCTGCCTGGAGCTGAGGGTCCTCTGGGACGTCCGCTGGTTAGATATAAATAGAACATGAGCCGGCCAACTCATAAATATATGGAGCGCTGGTAGACATCTCTTGCCTGGCCTACAGCCCTCGCAGGCCATGCAAACACCCGAAAATAACTACACTGCTGACAACAGACCCACCGGCAGTCGCAACCACTGTTACTTTATGTAAATTTCAATTGGGAGCCGTTCGAGGGCTCAGACAACACTGATACAAGTGTCAGAGCCTCGGTCAGGTATATAGACATATAAAAACCTGTCTGTTGTCAGCGGTGATGTTTGCACCCGGGATGGGATGAATAGTCAGTGTGGCTGTTTTCACCTGGACTTAAGGGTCTCTTGAACCACTGCAAATATTCCCATGGTGAGCCTGTGATAATAAGGCTCATAATCATGTGGTGAAAACTGTCACTGGGCCTATTTGAAACCCAGTCATGATCCATGACCACATCAACCACTTTGGTTGCCTAAATCTAACCAAACTGCAACTACAAAAACAGGATGACACTATGGCTACGTAGGTGCATGACAAAGAAATAAAGTTCAGGATGGAGATATTTGCAGTGTTTACTATGATATTTGACGTTTTTATAGCTTAAAAAACAGCCTAAACCTCTTTTTGTGCTTCAAAAAGCAAAGGATTTCTTAACAAAAACAAATCCCCATCATTTGCAAGCTCATTACACACTGAATCTGGTAAACAGCACGTCTTATTAAAAGACTAATAACAGCGTTTGATGAAAGAAGACTTGTGGAAATTGATTTTGGTGAGTATTTCAGTGATGGCTGCACATTGTCATTTAGTGGTGTAAACAAAGTACCGGGCCCGCGACAGATGAGGGCATGCTGTGACATTATCCCGAGCAGAAGCAATCTGACAGGCATGACGGGATTCTCAACACTTTTCTCCACGGACATCAAACAGTCAACAACATAATAAATGACAGCAAAGCAAATCCTCAAATGCGGCTGATTAGATGTCATATAGGCTTTAAGTGTTTTTAAATGAGGGATTAGTGAAGGGAATTCATGCCAATAAAAAGTGAATTAGCCATTCTGCACCAGGTCAAGTGCTGCCGCTACGGTCTGACATGTTGCAGTTCTGGCTACACGTCAATAACATCACGACAGGTGTTTTATTTCTGCTGCAAAGACACAGTACCTGCAGACTAACCACTGTAGAGGCTGATGTACGAGGCAGGCGACGACATAGTGCATAGACATAGTGTTCTGTGAGCGAAGCTTTAAATCAACCTTTATGATACAGTTGTGGATAAAAGCACAATTTAAGCTTTGCAACGTGATTTCATAGAAACAGCAGTTCAAAATAAAATGTTTACCAGAGCGACATAAAGTTTACCTGCAAGACAATTTAACGATAAGTATCTTCATATAAGAAGTGTGTGTGTGCCAGTATGTGTGTACGTGAATGTGTGCGTGTTGAAAATAGCGGTATGACACTGACCACAAACAGACTCATAATGAAACCGATAACTGTAAACACACACCACCTCTTTGCACATGCCACACACACACACACACACACACATGCATGATGGATTGTGAGTCAGATGTGTGGACTGCTCTTAGGTTTGATCGCTGATTGAATTTTTTCTTCCTTCATCTACAGCAGTGATGGTGATATCAGTGCTGCGTGGGCGGTGCTCGTGAGATCAGGCGCTTTAATCAGCGATTCAGTGAGATCATAGTAAACAGCTCAACTGTAATCTTCATGAAAATTTTATTCCCATGTCCTTTTGAGTCTTACAGTGAATGATGCTCACCTGACTGCCTTCTAACATTCAAAGAAATAACAACGGCCCATACATGTGATCAAATTAATAAATAACATTACAAAACATTCACGTGTAGCGCTTAGCTTTCATTTTACTCTTTCATTCTCCGAGGTTGCACTGCGTCTTGATTTTTCATGCATGAGTTTTGCTTTCAGAAAATAGCAAAACAATCGGAACAATGTCAGAAGTGTAGAGCAAAGACGCGATCTCCCGATTTACTGGGTCTAAGCAATCTTCTGCTCAGGAATATTACAAGGGCACAGAAACATCAGGTTAGTGAATGTGATTTGTGGATGTTCATTATAATAAATATTGCTTCTTCACAAGGGAGGAAAATGAATAAAAGCAAAGATTATGTGAGGAGGTGTACTGATGGAGAGGAAAAAAAAAAGACTTGTTCAAACTTGGCAGTGAGTGAGTCGAGCTTTGTTAATAACTGTCTGCAGTCCCAGCTGGGTTGATGTCTGGGACTGTGTGCTGTGAGAGGAGGCACACAAGAAGCAAAAGGTGATTTTTTTCTCGCTTTCTTTTTTTTGTTTTGTTATTGTTCTCCTAATAGCTGACATCGTCCAATTTTGTGTGTGAAATCCCCAATCTTTGAACTCAGGCTTTTCTGTCTTCAGCGGCATCGAAATACAACATATCATCCCTGACTCACAGTGCTGGGTTCTGTCACCAGCCAACACATATATATATATACACCCGAAACAGGAAGAAACATGTGTCGTCTAGTTTTCTTTTTCACGGTCATGAGGTGCCTGCAACTTTATTGGGCAGAAAGGTTGAGAGACACACTTTTTTTCCCAGTCTCTTTGATCACTATGAAAACCCAGCATGAAATCGTACCCAACTTTTGAGACCATGTTTGACAAATAAGAACAAGATGCAGTAAGGAACCAGTGTCATGTGGCAAGGTGAGAAATATTAATGCCACAGCATTTAACGAGACACTTTTCTTTTTCATCTGAGTTATTATCGCTTCTATTTTCCATAGAGGGCTCTGACTGCAGTTGTGCTGTTGAGGTCCCACACCAGTCAATAAGAGAGACTCGGGTACAATAGAAAACGGACCTCAGTTCAATCATTCAATCTGTGGCAGAGAAAAACACAGAGTGAGGCTGTTATGTAGCAGCTGTCTGGGAGAACAGAGAGTAGCATCACTCTTATTGGACTCGGACAACAATAAACTATAACCTGGAGGTTGGGGGGTGCGGGGTGGGGAGGTGGAGGCTGATCCTGCTGTGTCCCTGCACAATCAATAAGACTATTCTAAACTGGTATGTGTGTGTGTGTGTGTGTAACAAGGTGGTCCATACACACAGAGAACAGCATGTGACCTCCACAAAAATCATAGTCAGATGGACAACAAGCTTGTAAGTTAAACAACTTGAACAACTTGACACAATTACACATACAAACGCACACACCATTACAAAATGTATATATGCAGACAGCGTAACGTGATTGCACATATGGACGTCTCATATATGCAACACTGTCAATGAATCATCTCCGGCAGCTCAGAAACGTGGCTTTACTCTGTAGCACTGCAACTCCCCCAGTACAACACAGACAGGCTGCTCTCACACATTCCCACACTGTCACACATATAATGATTCAG
Organism: Trinectes maculatus; assembly: GCA_016785345.1. NCBI lineage: Eukaryota > Metazoa > Chordata > Actinopteri > Pleuronectiformes > Achiridae > Trinectes > Trinectes maculatus. The sequence goes on from JAFBJQ010000095.1 coordinate 180,916, forward strand.
CCTTTGGTTGATCCACTGTGTGTGTCTGTGTGTGTGTGTGTGTGTGTGTGTGTGTGTAAACTGTAGATTGTATAATTAAAAAAGCCTCAGGGTTGTCACTGCAGCGGCTGATTTCCATAAAAAAAACTTTCTTCCCCTCTCTCTGTCTTTCTGAGGCAAACTTCAGCTCTGACTCTGTGTGGACTGATGCTGCGTTTCTGTGCAACCACAATGCTCAACTCCACATTATCAGCACTCCTTATATTGCATTATATTTTATAATGCAATATAATAACGTGTTGAATAGCAATATGCAACCATTATATGTTATATATTATAGTTTCAGTGTGCTGTGTTTTCTCCGTATGCGTGAGAATTTTGTTTTATAACATTGTTTTATAACAACATGCACAAAGAAAAGAAAGTGGCACACTTCTCAGACTTGACATTAAAACGTGTGTGAGTGTCGGGTGTGTGTCTCACCTTGGTTGCACTGGCTGCAGCGCGTGAGGACGAGCCCGAGAAAGAGTGAGACGAGGAGCGTCCTCTGTCCACAGCTCGTGTCCGCCGCCGCATCCATCACAGCGACTCGTGGCCGAGAGGCGACTCACTCAGGGAAACGCGGTCCTCCGCACGCACCGGTCCACCGCTCCCGCTCCTCACACGCGCTCCCGCTGCGAGAGGAGCGCTGCGCGGCGGATCCAGAGGTCCATCCTCACCCGGGGGCTGCGCCGGCGACGTCTCGGAGCGGACACTGTTTTGTCCAAAGTCCGAATAAAATAAATCAAAAAATAAAATAAAAGTGAAATAATGTTGTTATAGACGCTTGGATCCCAACAACTTTGGAGGTCTTCCACAGACTTCAGTCGCAGGTCATCACATTGTTTCTCAGAGAAAGACTAATGTCCTTATGGATCATGGATGTGTGGCGCGTGTCCGCTGCGCGCAGAGTGGTGACAGACGCTGTTTGGACAGTCAGCTCCCCGCGTCCTGCCCGCTCCGCTGCCGCCGCCGCTGCTGCTGCTGCTGCTGCTGCTGCTGCTGCTGCTGCTGCTGGTGGTGGTGGTGGTGGAGGGGGAGAGGGAGAGGAGAGAGTGGGCTGCAGCGGAGGAGCAGGTGAAGCGGCGGATACAGCGAGAGACTGTGCGCATCTGCATCTGTGCAGGATGCTCGGCACTAGAGGGGGTTAGCTGACAAGGCAAAGGTGTGTGTGTGTGTGTGTGTGTGTGTGTGTGTATATATATATATATATATATATATATATATATATATATATATATATATATATATATATATATATATATATATATATATATATATATATATATATATATATATATATATATATATATATATATATATATATATATATATATATATATATATATATATATATATATATATATATATATATATATATATATATATATATATATATATATATATATATATATATATATATATATATATATATATATATATATATATATATATATATATATATATATATATATATATATATATATATATATATATATATATATATATATATATATATAAATGTATTATTTAATATATATATATATATATATATATATATATATGTATGTATTGATCTAATCAACCTCGTTCTCACTCTATTGGTCCCAAAAGATGAAGCAGGTGGAAAAAAATAGATTTTTTATATTATTTCAGCTTTTTGCATTTTCAGTGTTTTTATCATTTCATTTTTTTTAACCATTATGGATGTGGAATCCAGCTTTGAGCATCAGCAGACAGGCTGTGCAGTTTGTGGACATTATTTTCACAGCCCTTTGGTGAGAATTTAAAAACTGAATGTGAACAAATGCTCCCTTGAACTAAACAGCAAACTGTCTAGATGATGATATCATGCGGAGACAAATCCACAGTCAGCAGCACATTCACTGTGGACAGAATGGTAACTCATGTATTACGTTATACTGCACTGATTTCACAGGTTTTCATCACACTCATCACTTTGTTTTCTCTTTTCTTCTCTGTTTTCCAGGAAGTGATGGGAGGTGGAGTTTGTGTGATGTTGGCATGAGGAAAATCAAACTACAAACTTCATTGTTGACATCCATATATTTTCAGATCATAGAGATATAGTATGAAATATAGCAGTGCTGATATGGAATAGCCACTTTGTCTTGAGCAAACTTTATCCCAAAGGAAGTGTAGTTGTATTTCCATCCATTTTCAGTGGATAAGTGCGTCGCTCGGCCTGCCAAGCAGCAATGTCAGCCAAGATTAGGGAAGGTCTCCCTCTCATCTTCATGGACGTCTCATTGAATGAGTAAGCAAACCCTCCCCAGCCTGACCGGGTTAAACAAAGCAACGCTGGCTGCTGTGATGATCCAGTCAATCAGAGCATAGGAGCAGCTTTCTGTCAGCACAGACGTAGCAAATACATCAACATCACAATCAGTCACCGCCACTTAGCTCCCAGCCAATCACCAAACAATGCAGAGACGCTGCCAAGCCAACACTGACTTTGTGCAGCACAGTGTGCAAACACACTGGAGGACGGTGGGTTGTGGTATAGAATACATCGACCAGTGGCCTGATTGTGTCTATTGTAGCTTGAGGGAGGCCATGTTTTCCACAGACATGGATCAAACCTTGAGCGTCCCACTGCAGACGTACTGCAGTTATAAAAGATGAATAAATGCTGTGGCGCCTCTCAGTGCAAAGAACAAAAATAGAAATTGAGCTAACAGTGCGTGTGTTGTCAGTCTGTAATTGCTGGGGACATAATTAAATATTGTAATCACTTCATGCCCATCACCAAAAGCAGTAACAGCATAGTAGCATAGTTTGGCTGAAATGTTTTATTTTCACTCTATATTCAGTGAAAAAAGATTGTGCTGCCACGATGGCTACTGCTATTTGAAATTTAAATATTGAATCTATTCAAAGTGCACTTATGCTGTTCATGCTACAACTATGACTAAAATTCCCAAAAGAACAAACTGCAGATGACTTAAATCATCTCCCACCCCTGTAGAGAGTGAGGCTGGTGATGGCTGATGAATGATGATCAGGGAGGGCAAACTGTTGGGACGAGGTCTTCTGCTGCCACCCCCTGCAATGATTTGGTTTCCTTTGCTGTAATAGTGGTCAATGAGGTGTGACTGTAGAGTATAGGGGGCCTAACAGTGAGCTATGATCCCCCCGTGTCCAGAGAGAACAAGCTCCGTCCATCTGTACTCATCGCAGGCTAAGAGCTGGAACGAGACCACATCAGCACAACTGACAGAGACAATGAGACTTTATAACGCTAATGGGTTCGCTAATGTCCTGTTCGCAACAAAGTGCCAGCCCATACACAACTGCTCCAAACTGGAAAACTGAAAAAAAAAAAAAACTGTCTGAAAGGAAAAGGCTGATTTACATGGCAACTCCAATGCACAGTGTTCATCTGTTTTCTCTTTTTATTATTAGCATGTTGTTTGCAGGTGCGACATAATTTCAGCCTAAACGCCCCTGTTTGTAGCACATGCATGCTAATATTACACTGATAAATACAGGCCCAGTTTCCAGTAGGTCATCAAGACAAATAACATGTTTTTTCAAATTGCATGTAAAAATGTGAGATGAATCCAAACACAGCGATACAGACACTCTAAAAATCATGAAATCACATTTCTCTCATGGTACAAATTATTACCATCCATTTATACTTTAAAAAGTAAAAAATAAAGTACTTTGAGTAGTTTGAGGATAAAGAACAATTAATTACAATTATTTAATGTCTTTAATGTCACCGCTGATAAAGTAGGGCCTTATTTTCACATATTTAAGTTACTTGTACTATTAACCCTGTAAAACCCAAATATAGAAAAACACCAAAAAAAAATTTTTCAACCATTCAGATGTTGTTGTAGGAGGCCTTTGAGGCTGAAAATGATGTGTTTTTTAAAAAAATATGTTTTTGTAAGTTTTTACAGAAATGTTGTAATATTGCAACGTTGGGCTCAATGGAGAGCAGAATCTCCTGCATTTGCACTCATTGTCTGAACAACAATACAGAACTAAGGATTCTTTTGCAGGGTTTTGCTTTTGTCCCAGAACAGTATAACATGAAAAATAACCTCAGTCATGTTGTTCTGAACAGTCATTTATTGCAACAACAAGAACTTAGTAGAGTAGAGTAATAAAGATAATTTGGAATCATCATCTCATCCACAGAATTGTGCTCTTCGGGTACCACCTGCAGGCATTTCTCTCTGAATGACTCAAGCCATGGTCTGAGTTTCCAGAGTTTGTCCCTCTTTTCAGTCTCTGACACTGTCAAATTGTTCACAAAATGTAATGTTGTCAAAAGAGATTGGAATCTGTTGCGGGACATCACATCAGCAACTGGGGGGTGCCGCGTATCTGTCTCCCAATACATACGGGTTCCAGCCATTTGTACCAAGCCCATCCTCAGGTACATGCCCAACATTTTCTGTATTTCCTTGGTTGTGGTGTTCACAGATCTTCCATTATTTTGAACGCTGTACTCATTTGTATGGGTTGCCAGAGCTTGAATCATGTCTTCTGAGACAAACTTTTCAAAGTACTGCAGCGGTGTGTGGAGGACAGTTGCATCGTCTGTGAGAGCTGGACCAGAAAAATCAGTATTGGGACTGATGAAATCCTTTTTTTTACCAGCGATACCTGTCACGGGGCTTGATGTGTTCATTTGATTGGGGCTCAATGTCCACATTGGCTGGGCAGTCAGTAGGTTCCTGGTTTTCTTTGTCCACACAGGCATCATTATCTGACTCCTCATCACTCGCATCAGTGTCGTCAAACTCTATGTCCACGTCACTCTCTCCATTTTGGACGATCTCAATCCCATCCTTCACACTGTACCGAGGCTCTCGCCTTGCTGGTGGCATTCTGAAATGGAAAAAATAAAATTGAAACAAATGCTTATTAGATGTTTTGCTCGGAAAAAAGAAAATAGCAGCTTTTAAAACTCAATTTAGTTTCACTTAAAGCTGCAGTAAAACTATAGTAATTAAACTGACTGCATTGTCTAGGGGGACTTAAAACTGCGGTGTTTTGGGTCGGCACAATAAACAACAACTCCTGAATCTCTATGTTAATCAACTACAGTTAACGCAATACAACATAATCTTGGTAATTAGATGTGTAAATAACATGCTCTTAATTGACATTCACGCTGCAATCATTTAATGACAGTTGAGCAAATGTTTCCAATGAAAGGTGTTAGACCTTATTCACAATAAACATTTGAAATAGCAAACAGCATTAATCTAGTTTTGATGATTGCGTCGGCCCTGAGGGGACACTCACTTATTTTTGGGAACCATCATTCTGCTGACCGAAGCGAGGATGACACAGAATTTTTCCAAATTGCATAACATGAGTTAAGTAAACCAAAATCGCACTGCATCAAAACCGCCTGCAGCATATTAAACTCTGCCTTGTCATTTGCTTGGCTTTTGAAATCATGCTCAGGCGTTTGATTTGCAAGACGTGTTTGCATTGGAGCTGTCCGTACTGTAAACACAGGGCCCTGAGGGGTGGAGCACAGTGGAGAGCAATAACCTACACATGTACAGCCACGGGTGCATGCAATACTGAGCACTGACTCCAGAGACCTCTTCCATGCACAGTGTTAAGGGTGCTTTAAGCTATAGTCTCCTCTGCTGCTGAATATGGTTTCAGGCAGCGAGTGGGCTTCCACAGTCGTTGCAGGTACAAGACAAGAGGTCATAAAATGTGCTTTGAGACTGGACACTACAGTGACTCCTGCCTGGGGCAACCTGGTTATTATCATACCTTCAAAAGAAGCACCGAGATAATGAAAACAGAAGCAAATCCGTTTTGTGCCGAGTAAACACTGACCACTGTGAAGAAGTCAAAGGGCAATGTTTTTACGAAACTGACAAATTATTATTAATGATATCGCTGGTTATGTGACAAAAGCAAAAATACAACTAACCCCTTTAGGCAAAAAGTTAAATTTTTATCTTATATAATTTAGACAGACACTGCAGGGAATGTTAATCCCACTGTTACTGTTTTTGCAGCGATGGAGATGACACAGGGCAGAAGAGATACAGTAACAGTACAGAGACAAGGAAACCTCCTCATGTAAAATACTACTGTGAGCCAGCATTATATGCAAGACATCACTCTGTGCATGTTTTGGTTGCACCTTTGCCCTCCCACTGTGCACATCTCTGTGCTTGTATCAATATGTAACAGTGTGTATTTGCCCTAATGCTTTGCAGAGAGTGGAGTTCCAAGCAAATTTTATTTATCTAGCCATATCTGTACAAATTGCCATCTAGACTGGAAACGCCAGATATACTTTTATTTGATCTTTTTTTCCAGGGAAATTAATTTCCAGTGGGATATTAAAGCATCTTATCAAATAGCCTTATGTAAAGCACAAGACATGAATGGAATTTTCAGACTTGCTTTAGAATGCACACAGCTCAACCTGTATATTCCCCTCTGCAAACACCTCCAAAAATATGATCACCACATAAAAAAGATTTTAAACTTCTACAACCTTTGAAATATCCTCCTTATTTAATTCAAGTTTTTGAGTTTATGGTACCTGCCCCAAAAAAAGTCAAATCTGGTCTAATGTTGACTTAACCGTACTACTACTCTTTTCATGGTTCTGGCATTGGGAACATTCAGTCTCCAAAAATAAAAGAACAAGAGCCCAAACTATTTTTTCCCCAGAATGACTGTAGTCTGTATCTCACTGCACACACTCATAACACACTTGTGCGACACTTTTGGAGGTTGCCACCTCCCTGGCTGCCTAATGGGCCATAGGCTCTAATCTGGACAGCCACAGTGCTCAGGAGAATGAGCAGAGCAAATAGAGAGAGCAGCTCATCAAGCCTAAGAGCCGGTGTGTCCCTAACCCCAGCTGTTAAAGAGACATCGGCCTATCGCTCAGACATGGCGACAGGAAAAGGGACACCTTCATGGGCAGAGGTAATTTCCAGGCTGTTTTGGTTGATAGCTTACATGTTAACACTTCCTACGTTTGTGTGTCAACATTATCATTTGTGTATAAGTGACTGTAATCTAACTAAACTCCCATCACAGTCCAAAGTCATCACAGTCCCAACGTCTCTTTATCAGTGTGTGGGACATTGTGCAATTATTGTAACAATAATTGCACTGTGTAGTTTCCTTTATGAAGTGAGATCTGAAAGATGTCTGGGAACAAATCCATCTCTCCGTTGCTTCTCAATGTGATTTCCTTTTGTGCAGATAGAGTAATCTTCCCACTCAGCAGAGTCGGTCTCATCAGCAAGGCACTTTTGTGGCAGCGAATGCTTATTAAACAAAAGAATATATATTACTCAGCAAGACACAGTATCAATGGAAAATCTATTCCAAACGGAAACCACGCTGTTGATAATGATCCTGCAGCACAATAAGCATCATTACAACCAAAAGCACCTATTCTTTTTTTGAATGAGTGTTTATGTTACATCACAGACAGGCTCTGTAATTACAGTCAACAGTGATGTAATGTTGCATTCAGTGACTTGACAGTTCCTGACACCTGCACCGCTGCCACATCATCAACAGCCAGATTTCCGTGAGTAATTGACAAATGGATAGATTAATGGTGTATAAAATGACCCATCCATCATGGAGGCTAAATGGGGTAAGAGAGCACCACTCTGTAAGATATGCCTATTTTTAGAGCCTGGTTCCCATAACCTCCGTATCACATGAGACAGCAGTGGTTGCATTCATTTGTCCTACTGTGAAAAAGGTATTTTAGGTAAAAACTAAATTTTTTATCATTAAAATATTGAATTTAATCTATCTATGTATCTATCTATGTATCTATGTATCTATGTATCTATCTATCTATCTATCTATCTATCTATCTATCTATCTATCTATCTATCTATCTATCCATCCATCCATCAGCTAAATAAGTTATACAGGTCAACCTTATGACATTGTTGCCATAGCTGTTCATTCCAAGTGTATTCAGCTTGGGACTGGGATAAAATGATGGAAGGTTCAGTGTCAGAGCTGCTACATCAGCATTGATACACAATGATTTTGATGGCTTCTTGGAGAATTCTGTGTCCCTTTAAGAGGCTTGTCCATTCCCATAACATGTCCAAGACACACACACACACACACACACACACACACACACACAAGCACACACTTTATTATTTTTTTTAAGCAAAATTGCAATTACCTGAGGGATTAGAATGGACTCGTCCAACTCAATTAAATCAATGGCGGCAGGGAGATAAACAATGACAAGGCAAAAGTCATTCATAGAAAGGTGCGAGTTTGCTTGTGTCTGGCTAATCACATGCTTATTAGTGCCAACACGATGCATATGTGTCTATCTGCAGTCAAAGTCGAACCCTTGCTAATAATTTAAAGAAGTGGTCTGATAAATTATTCAGCTTCATAACACTGTGTCTGTGTGACTGCTCACATCTGCCCAATCAGTAGACAGCAGGGACAATAACAACTGTGGCGAAGATGTAACCAAGTCACTATTATTGATGATATGTCAAATAAATAATATAATAAAAGTAATACATTTAAGAAAAACAGATCCTTTGCTGACTGTCAGCACAACTGACATGATGTTTTGTTAGTTTGTATTTACTTCTCTGTTAATTATGATTATAACCAAGAATCCACTGAACATGGCATTGAACCTTGTTTTATTTATCTTTGAAAAAAAAAAGATTTTTTTGGATGAAATTAACAAAAGGTCTTATTGGATACATAACAGTGATCTAGGCTACAGTACATAAGAATTTTACAGGTTGGGTTGATTTAGCGTTCTCATTATAAAGAACCTAAAACTAGAAGGAAGCTGAGAAGGAAGCTCAACATCAGACAACATAAAATATTTTGAGACACTTAAACAGACCTCTCCCCAGTGGACAGCTAATTGGAGGTAGTGGCAGAACGTCTCAATGGCCTTGTTGGGAGGTTGTTACTGTTTCAGGAAATGCAGGTTTTAAAGTTTTTAGGAAATAAAGTTTTGTCCCCCCCAAAATATAGCAACTCGATAAACACTTAATTACTGCAAACATGAAAAAAAATTGATGTAGCAATGAAATGATTCCCACCTTTTGATTTGCAGAGATGTAAACTGAAAATAATAATAATAAAAAAAATACAGAGGAGCAGTTCAGAGGTAACATAACCCCTAGGAAAAAAGTAAGAAACGTATATACTGCACAGAAATGTGATTATAAATATAATACTAAGCATCAAATACTTTGAACCGACCCTTTAAGAAAAAGCTTTAATGGGGGAAATTGCTCCTCGTTTATTTTTTCTCATGAACTGTGAGTGAAAGTCATTTTAAAATAATCTAAGTTCATAGGCCTCAGTGAGCCCTCCTGGTGGTGAGAATAGACATGACTACAGAATAGACAGGACTATTTCTAAAAGGGCAGGTGTATAATGGTATTTTTACAAAGCTGAAAGAAGGTTACCAACACTGTAGATTTAATCTGTCTTCCACTTTGTCCTTTTCTCAGTTTGTCCATTTTCTCGGTTCTTACTGACTGAACAAGAGAGTGAATAATTAGCTCGAGCTATTTCCCTCATGTTAGCAGCAAAGCAGCTGACATGGTAATTGCAGCCTTTCAGAGAGGGGGAAAGAGTGCGGGGAAGAGTGGAGCTACTCAGAGAGCTACTGCCGCGTTTAAGACCCCTTCACTTGCCTCAAGTTGGGTTCTCTGTCAGCAGCTGTCAAACCATAATCACCCTCACACAGCTGTGCACACACACACACACACACACACACACAGACAGACACACACATATGGACATATTTGCAACCAAATACTTCCAATCAAACTTTTTCTTTAATTTGAAAGCCAATCTTCTTGTTTTTGTTTGGTGATGATAGGATCAGACCATGTAACATCAGCTACAATCACTTTGCCATCTATTTCATCCATTTCCTATCCTGGGGAAACACTCTCAAGTTTTGGAATAGATCACAGATAGCTTAGTGCCAGGGACAGTTGCTGAGCCTGAGGCATATTCCTATAATTAGTGCTGTAATGGATAACCACGGTCTGCGCTCCTCATTACTCCACAGCCTCCAGCTGCAGTGACGAAGCTGCTACACCGTCATTTAGACCAGTGGTCCTACTCACACTACTTTAAACTGCTACCCTACATTGGGCCCAGTTGTTTATGGTTTGTGAGTGATATTGAGAAAATTATAATTTCACAATAATTTTATTTCCAGTGATGGGTTCGCAGCAGGGTTTTCACCACCTTGTTTTGAATAAAGGGTGTGTGTGTGTGTGTGTGTGTGTGTGTGTGTGTGTGTGTGTTTTCAAGAAAAGCAAATATGCAAACTTGACCTTTTCTCCTGACAAAATTGATTAATAGGAGGTTTGCATGGATGGGTTTGATAAGAACCGCAAAGAAGAATCCCAGATTTTTGATGGCTGGTATTTTGTATTTTGAGAACCACCAAGAGTTAAATATGGACACTGTCAACATCCCATACAGGTTTTGTTACACTATGAAATGTATAAAAATAAATATCACAATATCAGAATCAGAAATACTCTCTTGATTCACTGGGGAAATTACGTAAAAAGGAAATGGTGAAATTCATCCAGCAACATAAAAATTAACAATATAAAAAACAAATATAAACATCGCATTGCATCCCTGTCATATGAAAACATAATTTATTATGATAAAACATTCTTAATATTGTATTCAAAATATTTTTATAACATTTTAATAAATATTCAATTATAATAAACAATGACAACAATAATTTCCCTAAATAAACATATCAGTGTGTAATTCATTTCTGTGGTCCAGTGGTGCCATTTTCTCTGTGACTCCCCCATAAAGGGCAGACTTAGGGGCTAAAGAGATTATGTTATAAATACAGTGCTATCACTTTATTTATATTAACATAATTGCAGTGTGTAAGAGCTTGTTATCATTATGTGGTAATGAGCTAACATTACAGACCTGGACAATCAGAGATTTCTACAGTTGTAACATGAAAACCCAACAGCAGGAAATTAAATTTTTTTTAATATATTTTTATACAACAAAAATGTCATCAAAACCAGTTTAAATATGTGATATCTCATCTATCACCTTTCACTGCTAAGCATAACGTGACAGTTTAAATCTGTGAATTAGATGCAGTCCCTCTTTCGTAAGTGCAACACATCACAGTCCATCTTGACAGAAAAGTAAACGCAGTTACAAAAAGTCACAGTTTTTTATTCCAGACCTGTAAATCACAACATGTCTGATCCACCTCAGGCAGAAAAGTCCTCATTTGGAAGGCAGATGTTTAATCCACATGGGAGAAACAAGTGGTGTTGTTTCCTGAATGTTGATATTATATGTAGAAATAATTTTTGATAATGCATAAATGTCAGACCATGGGGCATATTAAGTAAAGTTAGCTTCCTGCGATGGTTGTGTGAAAGCTGATTGAAACCTTCTCCTGCATTATTGTATGCTGTTGTTAGGGTTTACGGTAAGCTGTTGTCATAGCATTGGGCTTGGGAAGGCAATTAGCCGGGCCATGAGGGAAGCACATCCTGCCATCTGTATTCAACCCAGAGTGCCATCCACTGTGTGTGTGAGTGTGTGTGTGTGTGTGTGTGTGTGTGTGTGTGTGTGTGTGTGTGTGTGTGTGTGTGTGTGTTTGTGTGTGTGTGGTGTACAAGCTTGCACACTTACTGCTGTCATTCTGTGCACACTGGTCGGCCCTGACCAACCCAATCACTTCTAGCTGGGCCACACATAAACAGGTTTGTGTTTGTGACACCAGGATTCAGTCTGTTAAAGCCAGAGGCCACTAATCTATCATTCCTACTCTCTCTGCATGTGTGTGTGTGTGTGTGTGTGAATAAAAAAGGTCAAATTGACAGTGTTGGACTCAGCTGACAATCATCTGGTGCAGCGGACCAAAGGCAGGTGTTGAGAATGACCTTGACTGTGCAGGAAAGCAGCAGACCCACACAGTGTCTGAAAATAAAAATCCCAGCACCTCTTTCTCACTGAGCAACACAGTCAAAAAATAACTTGTTGAGATGTTGAGATAAAAAATAATAATAACAATTTTGCACTTTGTATATAAAATAATATACCACCGTTGTGACTAAAACTAAATTTAAGTAAGTGCTATTTGGCTGACTAATATTGTCAGCTGACTATATTGACCATATTTCATATCTTTTCAAAAACAGTGTGGTAGTTGACAGAAAGGATGGGTACATCTGGATCTTCTCTGAAAAACCACCTGCTCACATTTCATTTGTGATGCAGCAGCTGGGACATGGTGACTCAGTAAAGGTCTTTTTCCTGACAGGAGTCAACAACAATATTACATATGCTCGGTAAGCTAAGCATTCATGTATCCCCTAAGTATTAATTTAGTGTTTACACAGTAGCAATGCAGTAACTATAACAAGGAAAAACAAGTTTTTCGCTTGTTTTGAACAGTTGATCTAATATACATTTCAAAATTCCCTAATTTTAAATTCAATATTTTTCTTTATCAAGAAATCTGTGATGAATTGAATTGTTGATAAGTAGAGGGACGGTGTCTTCATGTTGCCTTTCATTTTATCTGACCATCAGCCTAAAACCCATAGACACTAAGTTTACTGTGATTTCTGTGGGAAAGATAAGATAAGCATCAGAGTGGATAGGTGGAAGCAGAGGGTTTGGAGTTCAGTTAAAGTCGGTAAGACAAGTTTCAGATAAAGAAAAGAATAAATGGAGTTGTTATTTCAGCAGTGTTAACTGTAATTAACCATAGTAATCATAGATCATAACACTGTCATACACTAGTCATATATGTGCCTGGACAATTAAACCACATTTAAAGCTTGGTAAATTACACATTGTTATCACATTGTTTATCCAACCAGGCAAAGGCACAACGTGTTTAAAAGTAGCAACAATCTATTCATAAGTGGTTGAATAAACAATGAATTGTGTCAGAAAAGGAAAATGTTTCATTGTATTCATTCGTATGTGACACGTGTGTTTTGGTTTTGAGTGTTGTTCTGCCGTTTTAGCTGCAGCAGGATGTTTATTTCAGCTCGGGTTCTGATGATCACGGAAAATAACTCACACTTTTATGGGGCATAAAATCTTCACACAGCAACAACACAATATTGTTAACATCCTTTAACACAGCCTGTGTTTGTGTGTGGTAGCATGACTGATTTTGCCATTAGAAGCCTCTAATGATCATTTTACGCTCATAAGACCATAACTGGCTGTGGCACCACTGTTTTCATCAGATACTTCATTATGCATTCCTCCTTTTCCTCTTTGTCTCTCTCTCTCTTTCTCTCTCACTCACACTTCTTTCTGGGTTTGTGTACATAGGGCGTTCACACTGACCGTTTCAACACTCACTGCTTAATATCCTGCACAGTTTACATGTAATTATTGTTACGACTTAATTGGTTAAGAGTTAAATACTGGACTACTTTTGTAAAGCAAGTAAAATATAAGAAGGTTGAATATAATTACAACGTGGGGCAACATATTTTGCATTAAAATGCAAATGACTGCAATTAAAATAGAGTTCCTGTTCTTAGCACTGCCAATAATGTGATGTTAACACATTTACTAATGACTGTTTAATATAATCACACACTGGACATTTATTTCACAGTTATTTATATAACTGTAAACATGAAAAAAAGAGTTTCCCTGTCAATAACAATCAAAGTCCACTAACACCACTTGAAGAGACAAAGCTAATTTGTTGTTTGGTACTGTGTGGAGACGAGATAATGGGTTTGATCTATTATCAAGAATATTATTACATAATGTAATAATGTGCACTTGTCCACATGATGTACAGCTTATGTATTTTATAAGGGGCGCCTCTGTGTTTCTGGTAAAATCAGTTCTTTCCTTATTGGGATGGAGAGATGTAAAGATAGAGTCATGGGAGGGGACAGCCTGCTCCTCCTCCTTTCTGGCTTCCGTGACTATCACAAGGATTCAGAGCTGACTCTAATTCAACAGGACTGTCATTGCTCATGAAAAAATCATGTCGTATAATCAAATCGGAGTAAAAACCCAGCGCTGGGCCTCACGGGAGTCTCCTCGCGCCCTGAATATTTCATGTAATGGAGGCTCTCACCACCATGGAAAGTCTCAACAGTTCAGGATTGCGTGCAAATATTGACTGTAGTGTGCAGGGCCGAGGGCCGGGAGAGGCCAACAGCGCAACCGAGCCTGAGTGAGCTTTATAAATAATGGTAATCACATGTGACACCACTCGCAGCAGGGGGGCTGGCGGCCGCTCGTATCCTCCTGCTTACTGAGTGCAGTGGTAGAGTTAAAACAAGGGAAGACAGCAGAGAGAGAGAGAGAGAGAGAGAGAGAGAGAGAGAGAGAGAGAGAGAGAGTGTCAGTGGATGAGAGGGAGAGGGTAAAAAAAAGTGCCCTGATGCATATGAATTGACAAATGTCTGTTTTGGCTGCTGAGAATGGAGCTCAATTGTGGGTCTGAAGAAACATCAAAACACAATTCAGGGCTGACATGCAGTGGGCATGAAGAGAGGGGAGGGGCATCGCAGCTCACCCAGACTGCAAGCACTGCACTGCGGCTGAGCTGCTGCCTTAGCAAGGCTTCTCCGAATGCAAACAACAGGGGACTGCCAGCATCCAGTGAATGAAAACTCAGTGCATGGAGATAAAGATCCTCTTTCACATCATTTCTATAATTAAAGTTAAGGCAAGTTTGAGTGTTTATATAATGTATGTGTGTGTTAATTCTTTTGATATGTACACACGCAGGACAGGACTTGTGTATATTTTTATTTCCTGTAGCAAATGCAAACAGCATAGTCTGGGCCAGAGTCTGACTTCCTGGGCTTTTCATTGGCAGCAGCTGTAACAGCAGGAGGGCTGTCAGTGGTTTGGCCACACGTAGCTTCACTGCTCCATCAGGAGAAGAGCTATAGCATCATCACCACTTCTGCCCGACTGAATGCATTTATAAATAAACAGTGACATTTTTGACTAATGTTTGAGGACTTGTTCATCATTGGTTTCTGAAAGCTGTTATTGCAGGGCAGAAATAACAGAATGAACGTGCACATAAACGAAGGAAAATAATGTTAATAATAATAATAATCATTTTCTTTCCTTTTTTCCAAACACGAATGAGACAAGCTCGGCACATTGTATAGAGCTGTGTTGTTTAATTTCAGTCCACTTTGATATGCAAGACCTGTCTGTTGTCGTGTTTGTCCAGCACAGCTCAGTGAACACAGCCCATACTAGAAATAAAGGAAAGTCCCGAGGCCAAGGGGAAAAAAAAGACGCTTTTTTACAATTTCATTTCTACTGCTTTTCAGATGACATACTGGCCCGCAGCTTATTAGTCCTCATACATTACTAATGCCCCATAAGTGAAAAAAAGAAAAGTGACACGAAAAAGTATCCCTGAAGAATGCAACTTTACCACCGACGGACTGTCGCCTGTGGTCGTCTCATTTAAGTGATGTGATGTTAATCAGAAAAGGTGAAAGAACATGGTGTCATTTCTCAATGCAGTTGATGGGTATTGTTGCTGATATAATTGCGAATGCTCAAACACATGAATCAACCACCCGCATGGACAAACACGCGCACATCCTGCGGAACACAATCAGTCTGCCGTCGATGTTGCGAACGTTGCTCGATGAAGTGCTGTCCAGACAGTCGGCGTGGAAAGCAAACTGTACGTCTGTGCTGGTAATGGTTGGGAGTGGTGCCGTTTGCATGTATTATCTGCACCTCTCAGACGTGGTAATTGAGGCTCAGTGCTGTTATGAGTCTGGGTGAGAGGCAAATAAATGCATCTCCTCACTGCTAATGCTGAAATCCGATCCTGTCTGCACATATTTACTGTGGGCTGCGTGCTGTCTGTGCCCGTAAGCCTGTGCATTACGCCTGATTCATCAATCGCCTGTTTATCTCACCAAGCAACACACACACACACACAAAAAAGACCTGCAGTAAATTCCCATTATTAGATGAAGTGTGAGGAGAAACCATGGGTGGAGAAGAAGCAGACAGCAGGGCTGTGATACAGCAGCAGCTCCTCAGACAGCGGGTGTAGTCTGCTGGGGCAGATCATTAGTGCTATCACTCTGAGATGATGCTTTATGGTTTGGTGGGAGTTGATTTACTCTGATCAATGAGGGATATGACTCTGCCAAGTAGAAACACAGTAAATTTTAACAAACAGTGATGTTATTAGCCTCATGGTTCCTGGGCTGTGAGGCCAACAAAGAGTTTACGACAAGCTGTTTCACATAAGACCTTGGCACAGAAGGCAGTGGTTTTAAAACTGCAATCCTGGAGAGTGAGAACAGCGATACACAAGCCCACTGAGGATGTGGCATACACGTTTTAACGTTTCCGGAAAGTATGCGCACAACTTAACTGCTTTCAAACACCTCAGTGATGTGGGACACGGTCTGACAAAAATATTAAATCTCACGTTCTTCATGACGCAAAAACAAAAAAAGCGCACAATCCAACAAATTCAGAATGACATGACAAATAGCATTACGTAGATTACACAGCCTTAAGGAACAAAAAATACATAAATAAATGAAAGTAAAGCAGCTGATGGCATGCAGGCTTAAGGATATGAGCAGGAATCTGTGAAAGATAAATCTACATACAGATGAAAACCATGTATGAGATGTGTAAACCAGACTACACAATTGTATTGACTCATTCTAATGAAAACTGCTCAGGAACTGTACATGTGAATCCGCCCATATCTATATGTTGCTAATGTGAGGTTTCACATGGGCCTGATCTCATCAGGAAATAACTCTGGTTAATTGGTTTCATTTTAAAGGAAATAATTAAGCTGTGGGCTCCTGGAGTCTCTGGGCCATCGGGAACTGTAAGCAAGTCTGTGGAGTACATCAGGGAAATTTCCTGTGGGATTCTTTTCATGTCTCCAGTGTTCTTGTACATTCACTGTCCACCCTGATTTCATCTCAACCTCATTCTGACAAGATACCTTGACTTTGTCTTTAATGGAAATATGTGGATTTTCTTTTTGTCAGTTATTTCACATTTTTTCACTGCAGATCAGAAAGTCATGAGCCTGGTTCATGATCTTTCAGGTTCATATGGAATGGAACATTCCTACATCTCCACTCCTATATTTAGAGATGATTGTAGTTATTTATTGTCTGACTTTATGCACACCGCTCTCCTAAAAACAACACGGGATAAGAATCAGAAAACTCTGAATAACTCCTGAAGGTGAAATATTTTCAGCTTGAGCGAACATGCCATAAATAATTTAAGTTTCTGCAAACTCACATCGCTTCACCTGTGTTTGCATCCTTCCGTGCCATTTTTAAATTTCATCTCTATATAATGCAGCCAAGGGGCAGTGCTCTTCAGATTTGTCATGGGTTCAGTCTGAGTGTGAGTGGAGATCTATTGGGAGACAGCAAACAGAAAGCCCTCAGAGTGGCGCCTGAGAGTGCAGCGATAAACCTAATTCTTCAATTGAGGAGCAGAAATCTCTGCTGCCGCTCTTCATTCACCAACCTTATTCCCCAGTGCATGAATTCACAGATGACTATGAACAGACTGAAGGAATCATTTTGCCATTCAAATCATCCTGTTGATCACATTTATGGGGCTGTCTGATGCAAATTTAGCATCAAAACAGTAATAAAAATGGAGCTTTGCACAGTGAAGCCTTGACCACGCAAAGTGAGAGTCGTGAAATTCATGGTTTGAATTGGAATAAAAAAAATTGTAATGTTTAGTTGAGAGTAAAGGAATCTAAACTTTTATGTGGTTGTCCAATAGGCAAAATATTTAGGAATTAGGCTGTAACAAAAACCAGCGAGACTGTTAATTAACGTGGTGTAATTAAATCATAAATGACTGGCAGGGAAGACTAAGCCAGAGCATGGAGGGGAACGATTTCCCTGCTATGAAGATAATATTTTATGTTTGTCGGCACAATCTGAAGCGCTCAGTGAAACATCCCAGCATTAGCAGTATCTGAGAAGACAACGTGAATGTACACCTCCACCGAGTCCACTTAACTAAAACAAATTAACAGATTATCTGCTAAAACAAATAGAGCTGTTTTGGTCAGAGCAGCCAGAATAACCTGAGCTGAAAGATAAATAGAGAACAGTGAAAACAACCTGGCCTTTAAAATCCCTCCCAAGAGAAAGTTGTCTCTCTCCTCAAAGTGCAGTGTGGTGCTTCAGTGTCATCACTTGCCTTGTCCTCATGTCATGTTTGACCTCTTTCTGTAGCTTCTCCTAAAAGGAAGCAAGCACGCGATCCTGTGCTGCAGGGCCCATGTCGCCTGTTATGTCATGTATAATGCATGCATTATGGAGTTCATGAGGTGTCATCTCACAGCATTGTGATGATTTACACAAAGCTGTGAAATTAGACAACGTAATGCTAAAAGCATCGCGGGTTTATACACTGGTCTGTTGTTTGGTAAATGGGATCTGACAAAAAGAAAAAAAAAACAAAATCACCCAATTATCAACATGATACAAAAAACGTCCCTCATTTAACATTGTCTGTATTTACATAGTCAGCAAAACAGCAGCAAACTGATTTATAATTAATACCTTTAAATAACCCTGTATGCTTGCACGTAAGTAATCATATCAGAGATTTATTTACTCCTGTTTATTTACCATTACCAGGTCCTCAGGTGTAGATGGAATGAGCTTTGGGAGATATGTTCTTTAGAAAGCAAACGCACACACAAACAGCTTCGCTACCACCATTATGTATGTAATTACATTTAGAGGTTGCACAAATAACAGACGGAAAGGTGACCTTTTCATAGGATTTATTTATGCTTGAAATTTAATCTGTCCCTGCTTTGCTTTTGTCAGAAAGAATGAGGGGAAAATGACCAAATAGCAAAGGAAGTCGTGTTTGACAAAAACGTACAGAGAGAGGTACGGTGCTCTGAGAAATCATCAGCCTGCTTTTAAAACAGACTGTTTTGGATTTAAAATATAATTTGGAGAAAACAAATGTAATATTTTGATATTCCTTGCATCTGAATTTTAAAACATTTAAATTGCTATTATTTTGTAGTTTTGCAGACTGGTTCATTTCCTGTCAGCTGACCCTGCAGTTTGAAGTTCAGGGGCATGTTCATTTCTCCCTGGCTGGAACCAGCTCACATGAAGCCTTCACGGCCACGGGATGCAAAGTTTCACAAATAACATGAAAACATCCCAGTTTGCCACTGAAGGTGTCTCAGATTTCTCTGCGCTGTTCCTCCACCACTGTGAGTGAGAGCTAATTCGTACGCACTCATCAGCTTATCTCTTCTCCGCCTCCCACTCCTGTCTCCTCCCATTTCCTCAAGAGCTAACTCAAAGCTAATTTGCAATTATCAGTGGCAGAGGAATTGATGTCTCATCTTGGCGCTAGGTAACAGAATTATGTGAGTAATGAGAGAGCGATGAAAGAAAAAGAGACAAGGAGAGCGGGGCAGGGAGAGGGAGGGATTTTGATGTGAAGAATCGGTTGCTCCATCTTGATTATGTTTCCATGTTGGAATCAGGAATCCATCATAACCTTCACAGCAGGTTTGATCTCCTGACATATGAGAAGGTGTCATTAACGTTCGTGCCACTGAATTCATGCATTTATGGAAATGGCTAGAGGGCACTATTTTTAGAGAAAAGGAACAAAAACAATATTTGCAGTAATTCATACCATCATCATCATCAGAAATGATAAGTATGATTGCACTCAACCCCCCCATACACACACATAAGATGTTAAATACCACAGGGACATATGCATCCACCCGTCACTCAATCCGCAGTACACATCTGCATTAAAAGCCACTCATGCACAATGATGCATATGCACACGCAGAATCACAAAGCTGTGCCACATAAAGGCAACAACATGCACACATCCACAGGCACTTGTTAACAAGTGAGGACACTTCAATGACAGACATGTAACATCGCTGTCAGCCCACGGGCGACTCCACAGCTCCACAAACAGACAATTAAACGCCATTAATGAAACATATGGTGCTGGGACAGTGGTGTTAAAATGGAAAAACGGTAACATGCTTTTCAAAATAAGGCTCCATAACAAGTGTTTTGTGAACGGCATATCCACAGGGCTTTGTGTGTTTGTGTTATTGCTGTCTAACACAGATCACCACATGCACATTTTTCATTACTTTTATAGCATTCAGTTTGATGCTTTATTAGTTGTGTCATATAGTATAAACACATTTAGCAGAATTGTTTCGCACAACAGGAGATCTGTGCCATGCTGTGCAACGATCTGTTGAAGACGCTGTTGTGCTGGTGGCACTTTCTGCATAAAAACAGCAAAACAAAGACAGGGCCACTGACACTGCAGCACGGGCTGAAAGACCAATTAGCAAACGGCGAAGCCACAAGCCTCCGTCGCTTTGCCTGCCACCACCCAACGCGTCTGAAAATCATTCAGCCATAGTGAAGCTGTCAAGTAAACGAGTAGTAAAACTGTGACCGCTACAACCACTTGAGCAGCCTGACAAATATTCAGCGTGGTAAGGAGAAAATGGATGACAATAATTATCACCAATCCAAATGTGTTCTGATGCTACAGAATCCGTGCATGTATAAACAGTCAAATTAATGAACTGAGGGGAGATACCAAGTGAATACCAAGAGAATCTGACATGATCAGCAGAATAGCATGTTGTACTGTATTTACAGTATTATGAAGAGACTTGAAATGGTGTCCTGTTATCCAGTTATCCAGATTATGAATTCAAAACATTAGGTCTGACCGACAAAGAGATGCTAATTTTCCAAGGCAAGGCCTTGTTCCATTTTTTTGTACTGAATTTGTACTGTTAATTGTTTAACAGTACAAATAACAATACAAATTCCAGTGATAAGGAGTCCTGCATATATTTAAATTAAACAGTTCATCATTATTTGCTAATTAATACTGTGTTGATAAACTAATCAACCAGTTGTTTCAGCTCTTGTACAGGTACAGTAAATGACCACAGTTTCTAATTTTAATTTACACCTTCCTCATTTCTCTGCTGAATGTTTTCATAATAATTTCTGCAAATGAAGCCTTAAAATGCATTTTCCTTTTTTCCATTAAAAATGTTCACCTTCTCAGTTCAGCATCACCAAGCTAATATCGGTAACGCATGTGTTTGTGAGTAGATACAAATGAAGCAAGGTGGGTGAAGGTGTGCGCCCTGGCATATATAAGTGTGTGTTGCTCACTTGAATGCCTCCTGCTGAGAAGGCATCTGTCTGCATACCAGCCCTCGGGTAATAACAGTAAAAGTCCCCACCTGCTGTGTGAAATGAACTCGGTGCCACTCACACACACACTTCTCACCTGGACAGGTTGTGCTTTTATTGCAGGTTACCAGCAGCAGCCACCCAGGAGGTCTCACAAGGCTCTAATTAGGTGAAGGGCAGGCTATTCAAACCCAAATCAACACACCCGGTGAGTTGACTGAGTTGTGGCTTGACCCATTATTTGACTTATTCACCTGGAGGCAAAACCAAAACAATTAGGTAATTATTCTCACGTGACCGGAATAATAAAGTTAGCTACATGTCAGTCTATGCAACTACCGTGATGTATATTTTTTGATCACCATTATGATCACATTTCCAAATGTTAAGTCGCACCATTTGCTTCAGCAATGTTTTAAATGTATTGGTGAGTGAGGTTTCAGTGAGGTTAAAACAAATCATGGAACCAACCACATCAGTGTAGTGAGGGATCCATTTGAGGAAGTAAGTGTTTAATGAAGGAAGGTAACTGAAGAGTAAAAATTAACATACTTCAATGGGAAAACTAAGTGTCAGGCCTGTGTCGGTCAGCCTCTCCTTCAGCTCTTGGTAATTGTAGGTTGAATAGCTGCATGATGTTGGCTAACTGAAGGCAGGTAAAACCTTTGTGGTGATAACACGATTGCCCCTGCAGAGGAGCTGACAGAGCAGAGGAACGAGGAGGAGAGGCCAGCCTGCAGCAAGATGTATGGCTCTCAGGGCACAAAGCTGGAGGGGAAACAGACTTCAGCTTCATCCAGACAGTAATTGCATCATCAATTATAACTGCTAAACGCTTTTTAAGTCACCTGCTGATGTGGCCACCATTAACCTCGCTGCGCTTGACCAAGGTGAACACCACACAACGTATGTCAAACATGCCATCAGTGCACACGCGCACACACACACACGGACACACACACATACGAATCAGGTGTGGCCCTTTTCCAGATAAACTCAAGATAAAGGTGCATGATTACACAGAAATTAAACCAGGGTGCTTGTAAAACTACAGGACAGTAATAAACAGATTTGGCAAAATGACCTTTATGTGGAATCATATAAAGTTCCTTTGCAGGACCGTTCCTATGATGTGTTAGATATTTGCAGCAGGATTTTAGTTTGGACTGTTTCACAAAGCAGTTTGTGGAGTTAGTAATGTGACCCAGGGCACAGCTGGTGAGTTAATATGTCCTCTTTCTCCCCTGCTGTACGCCTCTCTCTCTTTGGATCTCTGAGTGGGAAATCAATTCCTTTTCCAGCCCAGCATGAGTCAATATGTGTCACAGTGCCTTTTCCGTCAAAGCACTCATAGGTGTTGCAGAGCCGTGACTGTGCGAGCGCATTCACATATCACACGCAGGCTTGTCAAATGGCAGACGTCCTTGTTACATAGAGAAACTTGGGAAATGTGGCCAATTAGCTCTTACCTTTTCCTCAAAAGGTTGCAGTTGATTGGTGTGAATTTTTACACTTCTGTTTTATTTTTAAACATACATATTCCTGCATCATTGAGCCTCTGCGATAAGGACATGTGAAAAAAGAAATAATTTGATGCACTGTAAATTTTCTCTGTCTTGTTTATTTCCGTGAAGCTAGCTCCTCATTAAAAGACCTCATAAGTCATATGCACCAAACTTATTACAACCATAGATACATTTTATTTACATTTTATTTTTAACCTCCTGTTAAAAATGGATGTGTGAGACAGGATTAATTTTTGCAGCAAATGCCCCAAAATGACTTATAACCCCAAGGTTTCCAGGCACATAGATAGCTCATGGTAATTGTGACAGGAGCAAAGGGGGTGGCCGTGACTTCGATGCCGTTTTGGTTGTCTTCTGTGAAAACCCATAATTTTCATTGTTTTCACCCTTAACCTTTAAACCACAATTTTTTCCAAAGCCTTATCATTTTTTGTTTCATCCTAACCAAAGGTTTAAAACATTAACATCACATTATAAAAGGGAAAGTTTTTTTTTTTTAATTCAAAATTGATTTCATTTGTAGTGTGTGAGTGTGTGTGCATGAGTGTGCATGCGTGTGCGTGCATCCTTATCCCTTGGGCTGTCTCCTTCTTTTCCCTCTCACCTTTGGTCTCAAGTCGCTGCCTGGTCACGCTACTGGCTAAACTTAGATGCTGTGTTACAGCACACACAACACGCCATGGGGTTCTGGCGTGTTGTGTGTGTTGTCTCCCTGGAGCCTTGTAGCCACTGCACATCCTCGAAGTCCAGCATTTACCATGTGAGCTCAGAGATTTTAGGCTGCAAAACATCCAATTAGTAGCGAGGTATTCGTTTAGACCAATTAATGAACTTTTAGTGGTGTTTGGATAAGGATGTCTAGTTTCTTATTAACAGCTATTTACATTTGGTGCTTTTTGCATGAAATTAAGCTGCATTGTGCTAATGAACTGCCGCTGCCTAAGTGAGCATCTCCTGTGAGAACCAATAATATTAAACAGACACCAATGAGCAAAGTGGAAAACTAGCACTTTCTTAAGATTACTCGAAGGCAAATGTCTGTATTTCCAGGTCAGTTGGGCTATTATGAGTAAAGTACTAACATTGTAGGCAGGCACTGTGAACTTCTCTGTTGATTATTTTAAGTGTCTTTGGTGTTTGCTGGATAAAAAAAGAGTTACATTTGATTCCCTTCTTTTTATATGATGCTTTTTTTGCTTAATTTATTTGATTATGACAAACGCACCGGAAAACTAAGTTACTTTACTGGATATGAGGGCAGTGGTCAGGGTAGAGTGATTAGGTCATTTGTAATTAAGTACCAATGATCATTTTCAGCAGTTTTCAGACTGAGACAGGTGATGGATGTATTTCTAACACACACAGAGAAAGAGAGAGAGAGAGAGAGAGAGAGAGAGAGAGAGAGAGAGAGAGAGAGAGAGAGAGAGAGAGAGACATCCTGTGTCTGTAAGCCTTTAGGCCCTGCTTTCAACACAGAATCAATGTTACTCCACTTAAAAGTAAATTGAAACTGTTTTTCCATCAAGTCCCCACCATTTTAATTTTCACCTGAAGGGGTCACAGAGAGGACACTTTAGTGATGATGAAAGACATTTTCCCATTTTCTCAGCTGGGTCACGCTTGGACACATCATTATCCCATTGACTTAATACATGGTTTTCACTCTACCTCACCTTGCCTTCCTCGTCCATCAGCGCCACTCCCCCGTCTCTTTCCCTTTCTCCTCGTCTACTTCCATACTTATCTGCCCCTAGGTTGATCTATACTTTCCCTCAGTTCACCCCTGATATCAACCCCCACAATTGTCCCATAGCTTTCCATCTCAGCTAATCCTCTCACCCCCATCACTTTGTCCATCTTCCTCCTCTCAGTTTTCTGCCATCGCTTCCCCCCCAGATCCTTACACCTTTAATACTCACCATCCATCTCCACACTGAGCGCCTCTTCTCTCATATTATCCCCCTGCTTTGTCATTCTCTCCTGATGCCACCTCTGTTTCCTCTGCTGCATTCCTTTGGTCTTTGCTCCTGCCGCTCCACCTTTAGCACAATTTAATGGCACTAAAAACAGACATTTTAATCCCAGTTTACGGAAAGTTAGGTGAAAGTTTAATGGGATTATATGACAACTTTAAAAGCCTTTGTGTGTGCCTTTATGAAAAAAATATAGCCCATACAGTCAAAAGCACAAAAATATATTACATTTTTTTTTAGAGAAACACAACATAATCATTTATAATTAAAATGTTGCTATAATACTTGTTTTACAGTGTCATAAATGCTACAAACAGCATTGGTCTGAACAGTAACACTCCAGTACAGCACTGACCAGGTGGAAAGTCTGTACCAGGCACCTCAGGTCCCTAAGTGAGGGCAAAGAAAATCCAGTGACCCACACAAGTTATCCTGTGAGCCAAGTGAATGAAATCACTGCACTGAGGAAACATGCAGCAGTGCTGTTTCAGCACCATGGACAGCTACTGCCCACTGGCAATGCACTTTGGGAGCATATTAAACTACCATGTCAGCATCCAATAGAGAAACAGGGGACGCTGAAGCAGCCTGATGTCCAGCAATAATTGTGGTGATATACATTATTCATTATGCACCAAGAGACAAATAGGTGTCTATAGTATAATAATTAATGCTTGATTACAACATGCTTAATTTCTTCACAGTATTTCTTTCTTCATCAACACCTTCATAACATTTTATATTTTTCAATACGTTTTTTCTTTGTTTGACCTCAGGCAGAGTCGCAAGTGAGTGATCCCTCTCCAGTGATTGATAGAAGTGGAACAGATGAGTGCACATACATGTCAAGAATATTACAATATTAAACAGAATAAATACGTTTGGATAATATTAGGGTCATATTTGGGATGATCCAACATCCAACACATTTCTTCCATGTTACCCAGAATAGCGGAAGATATGTAAGCTTGTTTAATCCTTTCCCAAAACCACTGATGGAGGTATGTGTTATACCAAATACAGTCTCACCAAGTTTGTACTGTAATGACATTATTACATGGTGTGTGTTATAAAATATTATTTTCTTCCTCAACTTTTCATTTCTTGTTTACAACTTTTGCAGGAACACCATACCTTGCCCCGGTCCTTCCTGGGGCCAGCTCAGCACTTGCAGTCTGTCCTTTATGTCCTATCCTTAGTTTAATGAAAGGAAGTGATGTGTGGGCGTTAAGGAAGGGAGGGCCACAGTGGAAGCTCTCTGGTCCAGAGATAATTAAATCAAGCTTTAAAATGTAAATATACCATAAAACAATATTGAGCTCCACTGGTTTAATTGATGCCTGTCCTGAATGCTCGATGAGGCTGTTAATTTTGACTGATGGCTCACTACAGTCTCGTAATTACTGACAGGAAGCCTGGATATGGGACCTTTCGCACTCCCACCTCCTGGTTACTGAGATGTGGACAGTATAGACTTGCTCATGAAGTTTTTAAGGTGGGAGGAAGTTGTGCAATTGTTGAAATATTTGTGGATAAATTACAAACCTTTGCATCCGGTTACATGCAATTAAACCTCAGACATTTACGTGTCCTTCGATATCTAATTCCAACACAGTGCCAGGCCTCACTTGTGTTTCTAGTGTCTGCCAATACCCCACATCGTCCCCTCCTGCCACCTCCCACCACATTACTCTTTAACCTTTACTGTACACGAGCACCACGAGTCCAGGCTCTATGCCATGTAGACAGACGGGCTCCTACTCGGGGAGAAAGACAGATTAAGCTAAAGCCGTATTGGTAACCAATGAGAGTCCAATTTGCAAAGCTTCCACAGAGCAGCAATGAATTGATTAAATCAAACCTCCCCTGTGCTGGTATTTACAGCCAAGCTTTAAAACTACTATTCGACCCATGTGATGGTTGAAGGCTGATACAAATCTGTTATCTCAGTCCTGTGCGTAATGGATTTGAATCTCACTATAATTATGTAGGCAATGCATATGTGCATCAAATGTATCATTATTTTGTATAATATGTGTTATAAGCGTTTTTCTCGACCATTATCTAAAAGCAAACTGCGCTGTGCTACATAGTTACTGCGTATATGCATTTCATTGTGCAGTTTTCTTTGTGTACTTTTGTATTAGTTCACATGGTTATTTATTAATAAAGGTAACAACGACTTTTCTGTTCACCATATCTCCTTCAATGATTTGTCCCTGGGCCAAAAATTAATATATATTTTAGAAGTGCTAATACATTAGCCATGTGATATTGCTGAGATCAAGACTGATGATTGCTAAAGACTGATTCTGTAGAAAACGTAAATACTTTCTTTTTGTAATATGTTTCTAATATGGTACAAATAGTAGTGATGGAGTAGATCAGCTGGTGCAACCACTGTGGATCTCGAGCTAGTAGCAGGGTTTGAGCAACTGTGAACTTTCCAAGGACCTGTTACAGACTTGAAAAGGCGTCTTGACACGTATGTTGCGAAAAGAAAAACTAAAACTAAAAAAAGAAACATGCCAAACTTGCCTTGAAAGCAGATGCTAAATCTTGTTCTATTTTCCTTCTTTTACAACCCTCATGTCTCATTCACTTCTCCATGGTAAAGCTCTTTTTGTGATCTCCATATATTCCTCATCTCAGATTTGTAAACCTTATGTCCTTCACACCAAGCAGCATCCTGACATTTATTTCAGTTGCCACTTCATTTATGTGATGCTATGATGACGTGACTATTATTATTATTGCTGTATGAATATTTACATACACTGTCTGTATAAGTGTTACCATTGGTCTTTTATGTAACCCTGTTAATATTTACTGCAAAATCAATCAGTTGGTTTGTATAATGAATTTGTTGTGGTCTCATTACCACCTGAGTCATCTGCTCTCCAACAGGAAACCTTTATTATGTTCCAATCTTTTCAATTACATACCTGAGGCTTGATGCATAAACGCATTCATATGTGAGAAAAAAATGTTGATCCAATGTTGATATGAAATTGTTTTGTGTATTGTATATATAGTATGAGAATAAAATTCACAACTATAAATGAATGAAATAGAGAAATATTTTACAACATCAACTTTTTGTCACACAAATTGTTTGCGTTTGACATTTAAAATTGCAGTGATTCATTAAGGAAACTGGTCGGCTGACTCCTGTTCGAAGGAAAACCTGTAGCATTTGAACTTTTCACACAAATACGTGACTTCACTCAGCTCAGGAGGATAAGGACCTGTAGGACCCAGATTACGGTTCATCTTACTTAATTATCCACAGCTAATTAATGCGAGGAAAAAGCAATCAAAATGGCTACACCTGTCTAATTACATACAAGTCAAACTGTGTGGAATTGGATCCAAGAAAAGGTGAGTGATGAAAGTCTCAAAGCTTGGCTTTCATACTGACAACCTGTTTAATTGGATTAAACAGGAAATTGTTAATTAATGAGTATATCATGGTTGACTGGTGATGGATACTGTCTGGCCAGAGCTGCTGGGTGCTTTGATGACCTGTGGTATAAAAAGTTGAAGTCCGGGAAGGTCATCAACATTTATTTATTGTAAACTGTAAACTACAATAAGCAAGTAACAATACACAATATAGAATGTATGACCTGTTAATTACTCTGAGCTACACTCACATAAGATTGTAGAGATCTGTCAATGACCAGCAACTACTGCCATTTGGTCTTTTACGCGTTACTAATTCAAAGCCTAAAGTGCTTATTGCATTGCATCAACACGTCTGATCCCATGCTGAGGTGTTTCTGTCTCATCCCTCAGGCACCAAAGTGAGCCTGGAAATAACTGCTCTTTCCACCATTAAAACCCAAGGCAGTATAGGCAATAAATAGCCCTGTTTTGTCCATCATCGACCCAGAGGGAACCCGAAACCTGGGACTTGCTTCCCATTGGCATTTGTGTGGGCATAGTTTGGCATAGTAAGAGCTGCTGCCTGGGGGTTGCTGATAGAGTGGCTCCTGTGCTGTAAAGAAGCTGATTGAAATCAACTGGAAATCAACCCCCTCCACATCACTGTTCACTCTTCAGCAGGGCAGACTCCAGATGGTGCTGCCATTTACGTCTCTTTTATTTTGCTTCAATGGCACATAGACAACTGGCAGTGAGTAAAGAGAGGGCCAGAGCTGTGGAGAAGAGCAAGAAGAAGCAGCCTTCACCACTTCACATCCTCAGTATGTGAAACTGATGTAATGCACAGAAATGTGGAATTGGAAGTAGATATTGTGCGTGGTTTATGGCTTGGAAAACTCCAATGCATATTTCACTGACTGCAGCCAGGTCTTCCAAGCACTTATGTCCATATTGTGTGCATTTAATATAGGGTAGCAAGCTGTACTATGGAGTGGTTATGGAAATTATCATGGTTCTTTCCTAACCTCACAAACACGGCAGTTGCCACACACAACTTTTAGAAACAATAAAAATAAAAAAACTACACATTCTCAGTTATAAATTTAACTTTGGCTATTATGCATAGAATAATAATATGATGTAAAGGTAATTTCAATTAATAATGATGCAAAGAACTGACAAAAAATGGTCATTGTGTCAGTTGGTTACAGGCACCTAAATTATTAAAAGTTGAATTCAGTAAAATATTAAGTGATTTCACATTTATGTTTGCAATACAATCACTAAATCTGCAATAAATCAGAGCAGTGAAGCACTTTAATGGGAGCCTATATTTAGCATACTCTTTATAATTGTAGTTGAATACTCCGTTCACTTCAGCCTGTAAATATGGCAGAGCAGGACAAGGCACCAGCAGCAGACAGCACACCACTACTCAGCTGTGGACCCCTCCCCCACTGTGCTTGGTGCGTGTTTGTTTGGCGTTGTTTTGATCGCCAGGGCTTGTGTGTTTGGGTTGTGCTTGCTGGGCGGCGAGCGTGCCTGGTGCAAAGCTGATGGCGTGCCAAGTGCTCCCTGCGGACCGGCTGTGCCTTGCAGTCTGCTCAGCCACCGTGAACGGCGTGCCGACAGACTGCAGCAGGGGGAACACCACTTCCTTTCTCCTCCCCTCACACTCTCGCACAAACACAGAGGAGCTCCACACTCTGCACGTTTCCCCTTCCATCGCTCTCTTTCCCTTCTTTCCTGCCGTTTTTCACTACCGCTTCCCTGCACATAATTTTCTATGTTGATGAAATTGTGTTGCTACCATCACCTTGATCGACTGTATTATTGGCTTTTGGTGTTCTACTTAGTTCTGGTACAGGCACAACGTGGCAAAGCCAGACATTCATGTTGCCTTTTGTCACCATAGCCGTTGCGAGACACGATATCTCATTGGGTTAAGCTGGAAACCCCTGCCCAGCCGTTGAATTGCAGTACCTACTGTTCATTAACATTTAGCACTAATTGCCAGGCTCATTAAAGCATCGAATTAGCAGCAAAATTCTTTCAGCCTCCTCTCTCTGCTTAATCGTTAAGCAAATGGCGCGTCACAAGTTTGAAGTGATTACTATAGAGATGCAAGTGTCAGGGACCCATGAAATGTCAGTCAGCTGCCCTGCAAAACAGGAAGCGGGGCCGGGAGCGATTTACTTCCAGGTGGTGGGAAAAGTGTTTTTTGTGTGTATGGAGAGGTGGTTCTTGTTTCAAACGGTGCTGTTGTTCTAATGCTGCACTCAGTCAAAAAAAAAAAGCTTCTCCGGAAGGTCAAACATTTACATCAAGTTAAAAAAATATATATATATCTGACACCTACCTACACATCAAGCTTGTGCAGGCTGAGTTTAAAAATATGTGAGTAGAGTAAATGAGCTCTCTGGAATTTTCATGAATCAACCAGATTTATTCATTTATTTGCGTAGCCCATATTCACAAATCACAATTTGCTTACTAGAGCTTAAAAATCTGTACAAGGTGAAGGCTGGTAATAAAGGGAGTTTGGAGGCAGGCACATTATATCTCATCAGCCTATCTGTGAGCATATTTCATGATCCCTGCTGCCACAATCAACAATCCATGTTTTGAACTGATCCATGAACCTGAGTCTGCAGTAATGAGAAGCCTGAGGTGTCATGTGCTCCCTGACAGTACAAGCCTATAGTGGCATCAGTTGGTCCAAGGCAGATCTGAGCAAGCCATAAATATAAGCTCTATCAAAAAATAAAATTTTAAGCCTCCTCCTGAACATAGAGAGGATGTCTGCCTTCAGGACTGAAACTTGATTTGACAGGAGAGACGCTTGGTAGCTGAAGGCTCTGGCTCCCTCTCTACTTTGGAGACTTCTGGGACCATAAGTAAGCCTGCATTCAGGGAGCGTAGCACTTTAGTGGGGTAATATGGTACTATGAGCTTTTTAAGATACAGTAGTGTAATACTATAAGAGCTGTGCAGTTGAAGGGGGAATTTTAAATTCTGTTCTAAATTAAAGAGGGAGCCGGTGTAGTGAAGCTAATACAGGAGAAACATGCCTATGCTTTTTTCTGGCTCTTGTTATTACACGTGCAGCAGCGTTTTGCAAAAGCAGCAGAATTTTTAAAAGACTCACTGATTCAGTCTGATAATGAGCAATTACAATATGCATACCTGGGTACAACTGAGTATCTTCCACATGACAATGAACATCTTCACTTTTCCTGCAAACTCTAAACAGAAGCCAATATAAAGAGAACTGGGCCAAACACTGAACCCTGTGAAACTCCAAAATTAACATTTTTGAGAGTTAAGTGTTGCTCATAGTGTCTTCAAATGTATCTTTAAATATAAACAGCTCTTCATCTAAGTTACAATACAAATACTCTATTTTTACTTGAATTACTTTATTTAATATATAAAGACATTCATAAAATGTAAAAATGACCCCCTCCCCCCCACACACACACATGCACACACACACAAAAGTAGGATGAATAGCATGCACTTGGCATTCAAAAGGTCAAGATTAAACAGTTCTTTCGTCGTTG
Source organism: Trinectes maculatus (assembly GCA_016785345.1). NCBI lineage: Eukaryota > Metazoa > Chordata > Actinopteri > Pleuronectiformes > Achiridae > Trinectes > Trinectes maculatus. The sequence continues at coordinate 212,688 of JAFBJQ010000095.1, forward strand.
ATCAATTCGAGTAACAACCTTGAAATGATAATGTCAGAAATCGACTGGTTGCTACTTCTGAGGGATTATGTTGGGCTAACTGTCTCGGGGTAGACCATTCTTACATGCATGCAAACACACATGTTCCCACACTTTGCGATGGGTGTTTTATTGAAAAGTAGCTGGAGATGAAGTTAATGTGGTGTATCACTATCCAAAAGACCCACTCCTATTACAAGGCACTCATCTCCAACAAACTCTCCCATGACTCTTTCTACCTCCACGCTTCTGTCTCTATCTGTCTCTCTAGGTCTCACCTCTCTCCATTTCATGGCTGTTTTCTTCCTCTATTTGCTTGACAAGACAATGGATAATAACCCTGGAATAGCACAGAGACCGGCAAATGAGAGTAATCAAGCTGTCTTGTCCTGGTGGTGTTCAGGTTCACTCATCAAGCCCTAATTATCACCCTGGAAACCAATGTTCCGCTTTAATTGTTCTGATGAATGAAATATTACAGAGAGGAGTCGGGCTGCAGCCGAGCGGAATAACAGCTTTTAGCCATAAAACACAGCAGAGTAGGAGGAGGAGAGCAGGGAGGAGGAGGAGGAGGAGGAGTGAAGGTGACTCAGGAGAGACTGAGGTGAGTGTGAGAGCTGGTGAAAGAATTGCATAAAAAGAGTGAAGCATGAAAAATGTGAGAAAAAGCAGAGGAGGAAAATCGCGGGGAAAAAAGAACGGTTGAGACAAATGTGGAAGAAATATGGCGCTACTCGGGAACGAGTGCCAGTGACTCACAGTGAGCAGGTAGAAATGTGGTCCAATTGTTTAAAGATAACACACGAGGAGGTGTGTTTCCTGTAACCCAGACAGATTGCACAGTGTTTTTAGAATTATATATATATATATATATATATATATATATATATATATTATACATTTACAATGTTCTTGGTTAAGTTGTGCTAATACACAGAACTAATCATAGGCCCTGTTTTTCCATAGCTGTGACCCACAACACATTACTGCTCTTAAAAAGGCAGTGAACTTTAAATCATGCTTTTATTTTACTCATATCTTATGATTTACATAAAAAGCTTGTATTGTTAAAATAACATTAACTCTATATGCACAGTCAGGAAAATGTTGCTTAAGGATTCAAAGTAAAAGTAGTTGAAATGCAAAGTGGTTTACGATTAGATGTGTAATTATACTGTATTACCAGTTCAGTTGAAGGAGAAGCTGTTCAATAAAATGTGCTTAAATTAGTGTTTGAGTGCTTGATATGTAAAACCTCAGCATGTGCTCAATACGCCTGATCTGAAAGCCACACCTTTCAAAATCACCCGTATTAAAAATTTAAATTCACGCTAAAATATTTTAATTAAAAGAAAGAGGCGCCATTTATTAACATTTGAGAGGACGGAACCTTGAAATATTCTGCATGAAATGAAAACATGACAATTTTCAAAATAGCTCCCAATTAACAGCTTTTCCCAATTTCAGCTTTGCGTCAATATATGTTGGGTGGTTTTGGTTATAACAGAGTCACCATCTTCACCATTACAGTCAGTCATAGTGTAGAATTATATGTTGTGCACAGTTGAGGTTGCTGTGTTTTCTCATTTGATTTGAAAAACTCATGGGTGCCTGAAATGAGACAGTTACACACAGCGTCTGCCAAACAACAAACGACTGCATCCACTGTACAAACGTGCTTATACAGACTTGTACAGACATCCTGCCTGGCTGTTCCTGACTGCCTACGTGAATTCTTCCAGGACACCTTGCTGTAAAACACTATAGGAAGGGGGAGCACATTGTTATTAATAATGTAGCATATTGGACATATCCACAGGGGTTTGTAGCAACATTGATATCACTTTTTCTCCCTATAGCCCCCAGTTGTTCCCCATGCAGAAACAGCAGGGATGATGCCATGGAGTGAACAGAGGGGGATAACTGCAGGAGTCTGGCATCTCTGTTTTCTTTCTCTCTCTCTCACACACACACACGCACACACACACACACACGCACACACACCTACACACACACACACACACACACACACACACACACACACACACACACACACAGAAATACATACAGTTACATGTGCACATGAAAACAAATAACATTTGTCTGTATTTCTCATTTTCACTTGGATTGATAATAGGCCACTGTCACTGCTGGACAGGTGCATAGATGAGGTGTTGCAGACATGATGTGTGTGTTTGTGTGTGTGCTGAATGGATGGTAGCCAGATGAGTGGACACAGAAAGCGGACGTAAGTAAAATGCTGTCATGAACTTAGACGGGAAAGTAAAGCGATGTGGTAAATTTAACAAGCAGATGTGCTTCTGTTTCATAAAATGTCATTAGAGTATGGTTTGGTGTCTATCTGCATATTTTGTCTGTGAGGAAGATGCTGTATACAGTAACAGTATACAGTAAATTTAGCAGAGTGAACTATGTACTTACAACTTTCCTTAAACTTCACATGCTCCCTCTCTGGACAGTTTAATATGACACAAACTTTCCTGTCACTGAACATGTGATAATATTGTTAGCTTCAGTAGTATCTGGTGTCCCGGATGAAATGAAACCGAGTTGAGCTGAAACTCTTTGCCCATAGCGTGACTGGCCTCCCTGAACACCTTTGCCCACAGTAAATAATGAAACAGATGTAACTATTCCTGTAAAACTATTTTTTACTGTACATAATTCATCCCTCATAAATACATAATGGATTCAGTTCTGCAGACATGTGAAGGACACACACACAGAGAGACAGAGACACACACACGCACACACGCACACACACACAGACACACACACACACAGACAGAGACACACACAATAGAGTATATATATGCATATGCAAAAAAAATCAGAAAAATTCCCAACATAATGTTCGGAATCTTCCCAAAGGTTTTCTTTTTTTTTAAAAAAAGTGAGTCAAATAACAAAACTGATCATGACTCTTATTTTAGCTTTTGACTTCTATACTCTGCTAACAGTGACTGAAAACATACTGTATAAGTGAATAGCCTACGCTGTGTAAGACTAATGCATTGACCCCTCAAACTGTGTGGATACTGAGTCGAACGTGCACCGCTATAATTCATCATTAATAGAGAAAAAAACAAAACAAACTGAAAAACCCTAAAGCCAACCAGGCCCAGAACCAGCCAGTCTCAGCGGTCAGTGATGAATCTCTCTATATTGCGTCTCCGAACTATTAAGCTAACAATTTGAACCAATGGGAGCAGAGTTTGCAGGAGGAGCGCGCAGAGTGAGACAGATGCAAACTGGAAATAACCCGAGCATTGGAGCGTTTCCCCCACAATGAACCATTTCCTTCCTAATGTCTCGTGTCCTTGGGGCTCTGTACGCAGGTCTGACCGCCGTGTACCAGCGGGCGCACTGTAAAAGAAAGAGGAAAGACGAGCATGACTCAGGCTCATCCTGCCTCTGGGTGGACGTGGTCGCCGCACACTGCTGTGTGTCATAAATAATAGGAAAGTGTGAGAGCAGCAGAAACGAGGCTTTGATGAATACACTGACAGATTTGAACAACAACCAACATAATGCCAGTGTTTCTGAAACGCAGTTCCTATGTCGTTATTTGTAGAGTGGCAGTGGAAGTCCAGTAAAAATTAGTTGTCTTGTTCCTGTTGAGGGCAACAAGTCCTTGCCTCTTATCTGCAGTCCAGCTGAGACTGTTGCTCCTATCAGCAGCCTGTTATCGTGGTGCCCTCTTAAACCTCAGCACTGTATGAGCTACCTGAGCCTTATCACTGTCTGTCCTCCTACTGAAGGATCCATGGCCGCCGGGCCTTCACCGACCCTGCATCGACCTCTCCTTGGTTCTCCTGCTTCAGCCTCGCTGGCCCCTTTTACTCTCTCTCTCTCTCTCTCTCTCTCTCTCTCTCTCTCTCTCTCTCTCTCTCTCTCTCTCTCTCTCTCTCTCTCTCTCTCTCTCTCTCTCTCTCTTTCTCATTCAAGTTCTCTCCCTTGTACTCACTGTCTCCAACCAAAAATGCCATTTCACATCCAGTCGGATATGAAGCAAGCCTGCAACCTTTTAGAGAGGAGAAATATAAGATAATAAAACATTCCCTACATCGTAAACAGCTATGTAAGCAGAGCAACTGTTTATTGCTAGATTTATTTATTTGTGTTTATTTTCAGTTATGACAGTCAGAGCAGACAATAAAAAAGTTTCATGGAAATAATTCTCTATTTGCATTTTGTATGTATTTGTTTCTCCAAAGTTTTGACTTAAGCCATTTCATACCACATTGGCAGCAATAAGGTTCACGTGTTATTAATGGAAATTGAAAACCTAGTTTTACATCACCTCAAACTGCAGCAACCCTGAGCAAAATGTGCTGTTTGTTATTTCTTTGTCTTGCAACTTTATTTTGAATTATAACAGTACACACTTGTCTAATAACAAAACCTCGTCAGCTTCCCTGTAAATCTGTTTATTTTTTGCTGGATTCCTAATGATATACACCTCACAGCAGCAATATGTCTGCATGACTCTGTGTGCTTGGAATGCCACATTGATATTCATGGTGTGCAGCTGTCGGAGCGCCGTGCAAATTACAGCCAACCAATTATTTTATAACAATTGTGAACATGCATATTAGAAATGTCAAATTACAAAAACTAAATGTGGTAAGTGCATGCCTTGCAAAACAATAACTAGCAAAGACCATGCAGCTTTGCCAAGTCAAATGCTGTTTCCTACTTCAAGTAAACAATAGGAAAAACAATGCATATATAATCTGTTATGCACTAAATTCAAACCCCAGTGCAATATAGCAACCTCAGACTCATAAAAAATACAAATAATAATCACCACAATGTCATTGGACTATAAAAAAGGACTGGGGGAGGACAAAGAAAAAGCAGGTGAGGGGGTAGAAATGGTGTAAAGGAGTTTGTGGACAGGTAATACAAGTCCCCTTGTCTATTTAAGAAGGTATTAAATTAAAAGGAGACAAAAGTTATGAATTGTTGCTGCTGGCTGATTCTGATTCTCATAATCTGTCGTACAAAAAACAGAAAACTTACAACTGTGAATAATAAATCAATTATTGGTAAAATATTATACAGTATTTAAAAGGGTTGAACATGAAGTAACCTGTACTTTTAATATATATATCTATTTGTTTAAAAGACACCATTACAACATTAGCTATCACTAATAATTCCTATGGTAGTGAAACAAACAATGGTTGATACAAAACATGTTAGGATGTATTAGCAAATATAAAATATCAAATTAACACTAGTGTTGTATTGCATTTAATTCAAAAAAACTATAAACGATAAAAATGGTGCTTTATTCAGCTCTCACACACACACACACATACACACACACACACAGCATGAGAAATTACAGTACGCAGGCCGACTCGCACAGTCATTCAAGTTGACGAGAATATTAAAGAACATTAGCGTCAAGACCACTGACGACCCCCTGCTTCTGCCCGTCTCTCACCAGGACATTGAAAAGAACATTCAGCATGGCTGTGTGAGTAAATCTGTTGTGACTCATGCTAATTGACAGGCCCATAAGGTTTCACCAGAGAGGCTATAGTGCTATTGCAGGTAACTGCGTGTGGAGAAAAATGACACTCGTGAGTTTACAGTGGTGGTAATTATTGGCGTGGTGACGGTGACAGCAGTGCTAATGAGTGTTGACAGCCACACCCCCATGGCTGTTTGTTTCTTGTAACACACACACACACACACTGATGCATACACACATCAATACATACAAAGATGATGAACATTCTGGTGTGATCCTGTTGTCACATATTTGTGACTGCAGCACAAAAACACAGAAGTGTTGTGGGTCCACATATTAGCTTTCGGATGGTTTGGTAATAATTATATATGAACATCCCTCTGACAGTAGCCCAGTTGAAAATTTGGGAACCAGGACTTAGTACGTAAATACTTATGAAATATTTAAATACATATAAATACTGAAGACACTGAAGTTTGAATTTGGAAAAAAAAATTTCAATCACACTGCAAAAAAATGCAGCACATTTATCATGCAGCCACCATTTGTCCACAGTTATTATATTTCACTGGAAAAGTGACATAAACCGATGATACACATAACAGCGAGTGGTAGCATGAATTTAGCCATGAGGTTTCAAAAGAGGAAGAACCATGACCTTGTTCTTTTTTGCAAGGTTACCCAGAGTGTACAGCCCAGAGGATCCTTATATTACCTCAGCTTGAGAGTGAGAGTCTACAACCTGCAGTCTGAATTCAAGAAAAAAAAAAAAAGCAGAGCCACAACAACAGAAAGCAACAGCGTTCATTTGTTCCAGCATTACATTCTGACAACTTATCTGGCTCTAATTTGGAAATAATGAATTATATTAGCTGCAAATCCTGTTCTCTTCTAATTAGTGGCTCTGGGACCAGGTTTGTCGTTTATGAGACGTGCGAGAGTGCGAGTAATTACATTGTATAAATCAATTAGGGCCCTGCGATTGTGTACAATGTGTTTTCCAAAGCAGATTAAATGGTGCTTATGATAAAGACAGATCCTGTCCAGCGCACTGTGAAGTGGGAAATTAAAGGCAGGACGAGGGAGGGAAGGAGAAGGACGGGAAAAGTCAGAGAGGAGAGAGGACACGGGAATCAAAACAAGGCTACAAGGGCAAGGGCATGCTGAGAGGATAATTTGCACTTGTCTCACATGCAGGCAGAGAGACAGATGTGTGCAGAGGGGCAGAAAGAGTGAGAAACCCAAAAGCACACGGGCTGATTCGATCGATGTGGGCTTCTCAGCGCTGCTAATAATTGTAACATGTTTTGACTTGACAGCGGAATCTGTTTATTTTGAGACATAAATTTGAAATCGTGACCCATAATTCTGATGGAGTAGTGCAAATATATATAATAAGTATTCTTCTGGGCTCTGTGAAACATTATTGATTGGTTATTTGCTCAATCTGTTTCCTTTTGTTCTTTGTCTCTTTCTTTATTTAAAAAAAACACATATTTTAATTGTGCTTCATTGTTGCTAAGACACCCAGAGCTGTATGTTAAATAACGGACATAGTGATGTTCATCACGCTGACAAAGTCATGCATAAGTAAAAAAAAGAGGAGGCTTGCGTGACAAGAAGTGCTTTAACAATTCTCTCTCTCTCTCTCTCTCTCTCTCTCTCTCTCTCTCTCGTCCGCTTGTCCCTGTTCCTGAACGTGACACATCTGACTGGTGTGTGTGAAACAAGCGTTCAGTGAATTTGGTGTGACCCTTTTAGAGGCTGGAGTCACGCAGGGGTGGAAATCAGAAGTGGCTTCTGCAACACACACCATCACGCACCATCATATGATCTCGGGTCTGCAAGACGTGCAGCGTCCTCTGCTGCTGTCTCCAGACTCTAGTCCTCTGTCAACAATGATGTAAATATGTTAAGTGTTTACATCCCACAGTATCCTGGTCCCAGATCAGATCAAGACCGATGCTTGTGCTCTGTATCTGCAGACCGCTGTATGTCCCAGTCTGCTTCTATTCAAATATATTCAGGAGGGACGTTTGTAGACATAAAAAATATGTTTATCTATCTTACGATCTAATGCTAAAGACTCAGTAGTTGGCAGTAAACGGCTGTAATTGAGTGCGCAGCGTTTTTGAAACCACAAAGTTGCACAATTTCTTGTTTCAGCTCCAAAACAGATATTTGGGCGATGTTAGCCTGGAGTGGTATTTTTTCCATCTGATTGAGAACCAAAGCTGTTTTGTGACGCTGTAACCGCACTGTCAACAGAAATGTCTGGATAGCGTCTGACAGGAAGCCGGGTTCCAGTAAAAACACATATCACGCAGAGGAGATTACTATGTAAAGTCTGTCTGGTGCATATTCAGGCGTTGAATGCATGTGACTGCTGGAAGGTGTAATTTCGTCAGCAAGTCGTACACAACATGTTCAACTGTGGCAAAATGAAGCAGTCGTCTTTACTTTGTACCTCGAGAAGGCAGAGAAAGTGGAACAATTTAATGACAGCGCTTCATAAACAAAATGCTCAAGCTTTAAATTCATACGATCAAAAATCTAAAAACCGGAAAGGAAAAGATAGAAACAGGTGTTTTGTGCTAAGTGACACATTTGATCCTACTTTTGTATCCTTTTTTTGTATTCTACTATTTGATGAGCTAAAACAGTGGGATGTCCATTTCACCAGCTATATCCACAGTAACAAGGTCTGATTAACATCAGGTCACTTCCTATGTATTACATATGCAGCTAATTCATTATCTCAGCCCACGGCCCATGATTGATCTGTCTGATTGTAAAGAGGCAACTTGAATCTAAAAAAAAAATGAATATGATAATTCCCAAGTCTCCACATCTTAGTGCTTGAAAAATATTCTGATTATAGTTTTTCTCTCCCCGTAGCCAGATCTCCGTGCTTGTGCTCGTTCTTCCCTCCTCTAGCTCAGGGAAGGCAAAATTCTTTTCCAGGAAAGTACCCTAGAGGTAAAGTAAACACAGATCGGCGAGCTGCGAGCGGCAGTTCCACGTCCTGTCCACAGTAAGGTGCAGATCAAAGACTGTGGTTCCTTCTCTGTGCCTGGAAACACACTTTGATCCGCTATTGCGTTGACCGCCATTCGACCTCGTGATTTAAGACAAAGGCCTTTGTTCTCACTCTCAGACCTCAGGAAAAACCCACAAGGAGACAAACTCACAATTATGAAGAGTGGAGACGGGCTGATTCTCGTTAGAGGCAAACTGAGGCAACTCCCATGTACTCCCAAACCTTCACTTTAAATGGAGTAATGTCTCATGGGAAAAGCTCAACTTTGCAAACATTAACTCCAGGTTGATCAGATCATGCTGATGTGAACGCAGGACCTGCCTGACAGCCAACATCAAACAACCCGCAGGGAGCCAGTCAGTGAAGCGAGTCGTTTGTTTGGTTCAGGGTGAGTTTATTCTACGCGTTCTTCCCTTCACTGTCAGACTACATATAGATATCATTTATTATTAAGAATAACAGCATCAATAATAGCAGCACCCATTGTCAGTGGCAATAAGTGTAGTGATAATTCTGATGATAATGTATAAGATAGTTAATAGTGATTTGGTGTCTTGGAGTGAAACTGACATCAGACTCAGAACATTAACTATTAATGTCTTGATTGCAGGTTTAAAACTGCATGAGGTTTCCAGTATAGATATAAACTCTCTGACAGTTCCACTTGTTTATCTGTCTTTAACATCTGCTGCATGTTTTACAGCATCCAGTCAAGTCCCACTGTGACGTTGCTACATGCTGATTGCATCATTGCAACTATTTTCTGTCTGATAATGCAACATTGTAAGAACTTTCACTTCGCCCTCTGTGGACAGGTGCTGTACAGCAGGAGCAGAGGGAGCCGTCACAAAAAAACGCAGTTTTCAGGAAATGGAAAGACAGCCACGAGTTTGAGAGTTTCTAAAGTTGCACACGTTCTTGGTCTCTGTTCACCATGACGCATCTCCATCCCAACAAAATGCTGCCATGCTGAGAAGCAGTCATGAGTTCACTTCATAGAACAACCTCCATGCACGCACACACACACATGCACGCACGCACACGCACGCACGCGCGCACACCGACTTCTCCAATCCCGTCTCTGCAGTAAGACATCATTTCACGGGCCTAATATGAAACCTTCTCTACAACCACGCTTCACCCTGTATCCCATTACACCGAGAATCATCGTCTTGCCCCCCTGAGTCAAACTGTGTCAGGGAATCAGTGGCAGAAGAGAAATATTTATATCTGGCTGACAGAGAGACTGATGTTTAATTCATAAGTTTAAGACTGTGGCCCTGCTGACCTTGGACTCAAAGAGGTGAGGCTTTCCTGGGTTTATGAGCCCTCATTAACACCAAGTGTGGACACGCTCCTCAAATGTCTTCACTTCATGTTCATGTCTATGACTGCGATATGTTTTTAACGCAAAAGTATTTCAAATAATATGCATTTCATATACATTTTTTATAAAATGATATATACTTATACGACATATATGATATGTTTCATATTTTGATTTTCTACAGATGCTCAGCAGCTCAGTGTTTCTATCAGCTTATTGCTTGTGTAGAGGTGTATCCACTTTTAAATAGCCACCACAGCAGCATGCCTTTGCCCTTTGACCCAGCTGTAGGCTTCCCATTCAGCATGTACGCCCCATATTACTCCCACGGCTGCACATCGATACCACCCACGCCATTAAACAATGTTAAGTCACTGTTATGCAGGTAAAAGAGCAATGAAATGGCGATTTGTAAAATGAGAAAAGGATGAAAAGGGAGTAAACGATGCGGATGGAGAGAGGAAGGTGAAAGAGTTGTGATTAGTAAAGGCACTTCTGGGAGTTAACAGGCAACTTCTACCCCTCCCCCTCCCCTTTTTGTCAGAGTATCAACATTCCTGATGTTATCATCTCTAACTCTTCCAATGCAGGATACTTTGCATGCATCGTTGAATTTTCCGTTGTGCGCTCTGCATGTTATGCTGCAACACATTCAAGCACAAAACAAGCACAACATGGATAACATACAACAATCCCAAGCATGTTGAAGTCAGTATCAACATGCCCCGAAGTAACAAAACCGGCGCTTAAGATAAAGGAACATCCAAACACACTGTCAAGTGTCTGTTATCAAAAGTAAGCAGGAGGAAACAGATGGGGGAGCTAAATTGGTATTCAGTGGGTCTCGCTGTTGTGTGCCATCTGTTGAGAATAAGATGGCACCTTCAGATTACAGAGGATAGATGAGAGGAAGATTCGCTTGCTGTCATCATCCTGCAAAAGCCACAGCTTCCTGGGCGCCACGGTTGTTGGAACAGAGAGCTATTTTCAATAAGTGGCACATAAGTACAGCTCTGATGGTGCGTAGCATGTGTTTTTTGCTGGAACGGATGGAAATCCATGCATGAATAAGTGCACGCACATGCCCAAGTTGACAAAATGTCAGTACTAACGGCTGTAAAATGTGAAAAAGTGTATCCTTTTTAATAAGAGAATGAAAGCCACGGGCAACCTTAAATTAGAAATTTACAGTTACTTGTTAAAAATAAATATTTATGACCATGTTTCTAACAATAAGACGACGACAAAACGTTTTCACGGTTCAGTCTAATGTGCCTCATCAGAATTGTGGCAATAAGTGGCGACAGGACGAAGCACTCAAACGTCACTATGCTTAAACACAATCATGCGCACACAGACACACACACACACACAGAGAAGGACAGTTATAATTGATAGAGTGAGCTGTGCAGATGTGAATTCAGGAAGACAGATGCAGGGGTTCAACTCCGGTACCACTGCCTGATTTGCATGAGCTGCTGCTTGCTTGTCAGTCATTAGGACGAGCTCAAACCCACTGCGCTCTGGCAGCTGAAACAGTCTCTCGTCAAGGGAGCGCGCACACACCCGTGCTTCAGAGAGGCAGTGTGAGAGCAGCTTGTGTGCCACGGCTTGATTTGCACACAAGGCTGTACTGTCCCACGATAAGTCTGGAACAGTCTCACCGCGATGCAGCACAATACATAACAAGGCAGCACTTGTATGGCCACAAAACCCACTCGAGTGGACATTTTAATTTCCGCTTGTTTATGGGAAATACACACTGTGCATGTTCATCCAGGGTAAGGGGAATGCACTAATTTGTGCATATCATTTATTGCCGCACATTCCTCGCTCATTTCCATAACATTTTATTGACTTTTGCTTGGGTAACCACTGATTAAAAGAGCTGAAGGAATAATCAGGTACAAAAAAGAATCTAACTTCAATCTAATTAGTTAAATGAAGGATTATATGCAGCATATACGCATGTGTGTGTGTGTGTGTGTGTGTGTGTGTGTGTGTTTCTGCAAAGCTGCTCATGTGTCAGATTTAGTGTCTGAGTTAATTATTGCTCATTTGGGCATTAGTGTCAGGGCTGGTGAGAGTAATGGTTTGTTCATATTAGAGTGAGGATAATAGGGATATAAAACTCAGGCTTCCTGTACTTATCATATGCATGGCTGGAGTCTCTTAACACACCGCGCGAGGACACATGCCTGCACAAACGTATTGCAATTCACACACACAATACCCAGACACATAAAGGAATTAAATCTAAATTTGGACATTTCAATTTCCAGTGTCCCTTTGTCCTTCGTCTTTTTCTTTACGCAGGTTAGTGAAAACTGTTGTCGATCGGTGAATTGCTCAATTGTCGAAAGAAAATTGCCCAATTAATTCTACATACAGTCTCTAGACTTTAACAGTTATATGCATTTTACATCATGTTTCTCAACATTAATGCGATTAATACTTGAAGTAATTAGACACCAGAGTTTTTTTTCCATGTATACAACAACTACTGAGCCGTAGTATAGTCGTGAGTATATCAGAGTTTTTTGAATGAGTTCACTATATAAAACCTTTAAAGCAGCTTCATGGAGGCTATTTTCTCCTACACCAACCACTCTGCTTCTAGGAAGGTGACCCTCAAACTGTTAAATGGACCAACCGCAGCACAATACCCTCTGTCTCTCCTAAAAACAGTAAGAATGCAGGAGACTGCGGGAAAGGGGACGTTAGAAGGCCAGTGGAGGTGGGGGGTGTTTAAGATCGGCGAGGCCAGCGATGATGGGATGCAAATAGATGCCTGTAGTGTTTACACATGGCTAATTCCCACCTGTCAATCAACTGGGACTCTGCGGCAACGGTAAAGCCTATCAGACATAATGGATGGGAAGGAAGACAGAGGAAGGAAAAACGAGAAGGTAATGAGTGTGCAAATGATGAGAGAGAGAAGGAACACTTTTTTTATAATGATAAGCTAAACTTTAAAATGAGTGATCCAGGCTAGAAGCAATGACTCATTGGTGACAAAAAAAAATTCAAAGTGGGGAAACATTTGTTCAGGGAAACATTCAGCAGTTTAGCGTAAGTCAGAGCAGAACAGATGAGCACTATGGGTCAGCTAAAGGATCCGCTAAAGGATCCGCTAAAGGGTCAGCTAAAGGATCCGGTAAAGGGTCAGCTAAAGGATCAGCTAAAGGATCAGCTAAAGGTCAGCTAAAGGTCAGCTAAAGGATCAGCTAAAGGATCCGCTCAAGGGTCAGCTAAAGGATCAGCTAAAGGATCAGCTAAAGGTTCCGCTAAAGGATCCGCTAAAGGGTCAGCTAAAGGATCCGCTAAAGGATCAGCTAAATGGTCAGCTAAAGGATCAGCTAAAGGGTCAGCTAAAGGATCAGCTAAAGGGTCAGCTAAAGGATCAGCTAAAAGGTCAGCTAAAGGGTCAGCTAAAGGATCAGCTAAAGAACAGGCCCTGGGTAGGAAGAGATCTGGAACAACATATCAACTCATCATCACAGGATAATCTGCCACTGGTGTGGTGGTGAAGTCCAGCTTTTATTGGCAGGTAGATTAGGTCAATTGAATGCAGGTGTCTCCAGCTCCACCTTGTGCCACACACACACACACACACACACACACACAGAAAGATGAAGAAAGATACAACTAAATGCAGCCAAAACCCAAAACCCCAACCATGACACCTGCCTTGTTTACTCTTATGTTACTGTTGAATGTAGCAATGCACAGTTTAATATCTAAGATGAACTTTGGGGGTCAAGTGTTTGTCTGCAGCTGAGGACGTATGTCTCTGTTGACATGTTGCTTGGTAAAGTCATGCGTATGATTCACTCAGTAAGGCTGGACTGATAGTTGACAGGTAACGGTGGTCTGGCGCTTTCGTTTATAGGGGAAAGTCAGACAACATAGATTTATGTTGTACATGATCAGTCTGTATAATGATTTATATCGTACACAATCTTTCACTTAGTTTTGTGTTCCTCAGTCGACAGTGAGCTGCACTTAGATTTATAACTGTACGTTACACCCAGGTAATATATAACATATTGTGCTTATGTATGGCACAGCCCCCTGATGAAGACGTATACATAATGCTAAAACATAATGTGACTAAAACCACAGACAGAAACTAAATACCTCAGCCATGAGACCATTTTACAGAGAGACAGATAGTGACAGAGAGCTGGACTCAGTGTGTGAGACGGGGAAAGAGGGGGCCTGTGAACCCAGTGCGCTGATGAGCCGTCATCTTGGTATTATGCAAATGCAAAGCAGCTGGTTGCCACAAGGGTCAACCAGAGAGGAAATCAGTACAGCAGCAGCCAATCACCATGTGTGCTGGCTGTCAGCAGAGAGACAGCCCGTCCACCGAGAGACAAGGTTTTTCCAAAGACAGGCTTTAATCTGTGAAGTTGAGTCTCCTCTGCCCTGTCAATGACACATTATGACACGTTTCAAAATCCTTCAATCCTACAAAGCCCGTGGTGATGCTGTAGACCGAGTAAAAGGACTTTACATTACTTGTACGCAAAATATATTTAATCAGCACATACTTCTTCCGTCTCTTACATTTCACATTTAGTTACTTAAAATAAATAAATAAATAAAATGAGAGATTCGGCTTTGATTTCCCGGCATCTCTCTTCCAGAAGTGAACCCTGCGACCCTTCCAAATATATTCTCAGTCGACTCCTTCAGGCTCTCGTATGATAAAGGTCCCTCTGATCTAAGTGAGCCACAACTGGGAGCAGACATTAATTCTGACAGCCCATTGAGGCACGTTTTCATGTTAGCGCATGTGCGTTTATGTTAGTCAGTCCCTATGTTGTCCCTCCCAATATAAAGGGTTTATAAAGCTCCATCTCTGTGGGCCAGTGATGTAAACATGACACCATCATACTAATTCACTCTCCTTTTCCACACTGTTACATCCCTCATCCCAATAACACTGTAAAGACACCCTCAGCTGCCCCCTCGTGCTGTTTTACCAGAAATGGCATGACTATTTATGGACTTTACACAGCATGGCATTATTTAGCACAATGCTAACTAGCTGCTATGAAGGCCTGCTGAGTGAACACATTTATAGACATGTCATGTTCAACACCCTTTGACAGTGTAAGTGACGTCTTTCTCCCCAAATAACAAATTATAAATATAACCAAGATGAGCTGATATCTGATATCTGAAAAAAAAAAAATCATCAAGGGATTTACCCATTAACCTGATAACATAAATGCCGACCTACTGCCTGTGTCTGTATTATAAACCTACAGTATTACACATAATGGAATACGAAAATGCACAACACACCAAACCACTTACAGTAAGTTCCATTTCTCAGTCTAATTAACTCGTGTGATTGGGCAGGCAGATTTCACCTGAAGTTTATGAGGTGAAAGACAAAGTGCCTATCTGAAGCAATAGATGCATATTGTATGTGGGAGGATGAGAGAAGGGTTATAAAGGAGAATGAGTGTGAGAGAGCATGTGGGGGCACCGAGGCACAGAAAGGTGGTGGATGCATATGTAGAATATGTTTTTTTTTTTTTTTTGGGAAAAACAAATTTTTGGAGGAAGAAACCGAATAAAAATTTCAGCAAAATCTATTTCTGAAATATGCTACAGTAGGTGGAAAAAGAGGATATGCTCCTAGACATGAAAGGCAGCGACTATTGTAAAGACATGTTTAAAATTGCATGACAGGGCTGTAGAGGATTTCAAAAGAATTCAAATGCAGGGTTCAGCCAGAGTTTAAATTAGAATACTGCAGCACTGTTCATTTCACTCTTTCTCTGCTTAGTTAGACGCTACAGTGAAATGCAAATAAAATTCACGCTCATTATTCATCCTGAAGACAGACTTATATTGTTCTAATATCCATGTTTTTCAGATGGAAGTGTTTTTGTTTTGTTTTCCTGAATTAACTGGTTATTAATTTTACATAGTTCTGATTGTGTAAATGACTTACAACAAACAAAGAGGAAAGAAACTAGGGGTATTAATGAAAAGGTACTCGACCCCAGATCAGTTATAGCAAAGACAAACCCAGTACTTTCATGCTGTCCATGTGCTAACTTTTACCTTTTATCATTGGTTAGTTCCAAAAGAATAATGCACCAGGTCATATAAATCAAATATTGTCTCAAAGTGGTTGAAGGTTGAACGTGACAATGAATTCAGCATACTTCAGTGGTCTCGGATGAAACTCCATACAACACATATGGGAAGTTTCCACTAACTTGTAAAATCCACAAGGTGCTGTTGCTGTGCAGTTTGAGAAATTTGCCTCAGAACTGTGTTATATATTGTTCTGGATAAATTGCGTCGTAATTTTAAAACATAAATGCGGAGCAGCATGTAAACAGAACGAGCCACATGAGAGAAATCAAAATGAGTTGTGCTTGACAGCAGCAGAGTAGCAAACCTGGGAGAAAGACAAATGTTGAGAAAACAGCAGACAGAAACCTTAAGAGGGAAACAGCACACCTTAATTTCCTCATTGATTAACCCTGCTAATGTGCTAATCTACCTTGGTCTGCTTTCTCTCTGCAACACCAGCCTCATCAAGAGCCAATTAGCTCCTCTGCAGCCCACAGCCATCCATCATAACAGGACAGACACACTCATCTTTTCTCCTTAATGTTGCAACAGCCAGCAGCCTCCTGCAGTCAATACACCTTCCCATGCAGAACTGTTGGAGAATTGTGGCCTTCCTACGATCAATAGGGCACGGGAATTGGATTAGGGTGAATTAAGCTCATAGGCTTATTACTACTCAGACATATATAATCAAATACAATCTGAGGTACACGTCGAAAGGTCTATTAAAAAAAGTCTGACAAAAACAGTAGTCGGGTATTTGGTTGCTTGCACCTGCAGGAGATTCCAAGAAAATGCCTTCACTTTTTTGGGGGTTGGTCGACTGTGTTGTGTTTTGGTTGGCGCACATGATGTTGTAGCTCAGTGCCAGTGAGTGTTTTTGAAATTCATCCATCTTGGAGAAGGTCGAGGATCTTCACGTGTCGAGGTTGATGGAAAACAGTAATTCCTTTTTTGTTTGCTCTGGAGCTTTATGTAGAGTAATTATACTCAGAAATGCAAATAAAAGTGCAACAACATGTAATAATTTTTGGTTTTCAATACGATTAACTAATATGTTTTACATCTCTCAAAAGGAGACAGAAATACAGGTGAATGAACTATGCGAGCTCCATTGAGGAAGTGGTGAGGAGTCAAAAGAACTACGGGAGTAAACTCATCAACTTCTTGCTGTGAGGCAACGGCGCAAACCACTGGTTCCTTAGGTCACCGACTCTGAATGTAAAACTGTCAACAATGAATCATCCAAATATACTATATAACCCCCAGTAACGTAATTTTGCTGGAGAGGTGCATTTACGTACATGTAAAGTGGCTGACGTATTCCTCAGTCTTTGAAATGCTGTTCTCCAGGGTGTGTGTGTGTGTGTGTGTGTGTGTGTGTGTGTGTGTGGTATGCAGTGGACTGAAGCTTAAGAGGTAATTGGATACCAGAGAGTTCCTGTAGCAGCTTGGGTATAATTTCTAATCAGCAGCAGACTCTTGAAAGATGGTCTCAAAAGAGGCCAGGTGGAATCTTGAAAGTTCATTTACATAAAAATAACTCAAGTTTATCTTACTTTTTTTTGCACAAGTGATTATACAGTAAAAAAAAAATCTTTTAACCAATCACTGCATCAAATACAGGATCGGTAGCGTGAAGAACAAACATGTTTATCCTCTGAATGAAGACAAATGGCACAAGAAAAAGAAAACGTGAAATAGATAATAACCCATATCATAAATAACCCATCAGCTGTTGCTGAGAGTTGCTCTGTATTATGAGGCTTTGGTAACTATTGAGGAACAAGACCCATGTATTCACAGGCTTGATAAATAGTGAGTGTGATGTATGATGTGGCAACTGAGGCGTCTTCATTTTCTACATCTGAATACACACAGGTGTCTTGATATGCACAAGAGACCTCTGACTGGGAGAATCACGCAAAACTTCCTGGTGATCAATACGAGTGGTGCAGCACGGGACCAGCTGTGTTATCGATGTTGTTCCCTCTCCATCTGCTGATACTACAGCTGAGCTGGCACACTCCCACTTCACTGGCTCGTACTTCCCGGGACAGATCTCACACACACTCATTTTTGACAAACGGCACAGCTGTGTTTGTGCTATTTATTTTTAGGTCATGTCTTTTGATGGATGTAACCTCAACATCTTTTATACTTCAGTTGTTGGGGATAAAAATGTCCTTGTTTTGGATAATAATCTCTTTATAAAGTTTTCTTCATGTCAACATCATCTGGAGACCAGGAGAACTTTCTGAAGGTCTCCGTCTGCTCATTTTTATTCAGCCTTGTCTGGAACCCGACTGTGTGAAAGGCCTTCATCTTCTTCTTTCCGTCTCTGAGCAGGACCTCTTTGGGTTTCTTGAATCGAAAGACCAAATATATCAAAAGACATCCCGAAAGTGTAGAATGCTGAATCAGCAAGTTCCTTTACCCATGCGAAATGACTGTGTAAACTCTTGTGAAGTGTGTGTTTACCTGCCAGTGTCTCTGGGGCACTGTCAAGTCCAATCCACTTTAAGCCTTGTCCGTTGTGCTCCCACTAAAAACTTGGCTGCATGCAAATGAGTTTTGCTTCAAAGCTGTTGAAATGAGTGTTGATGAACGTGAAATCAAATGCGGTGACAAATGCTCAAGCCAGCAACATTTAGCATACAGTACATATGCTGCTTGGAACAACCCTAGGATTGCATGGTAGAATATAGCATCATGGGTTACAAATCAACTAAAAACAGATATTTACATTGAGCAAGACGTATACACTTTATCTACAGTCTAACTTGTAATAAGCACCATATGAAATTGAACATATGCGTGGCAAAGTAGCCTCAGTAACCTAATCTGCAACCGGATTCAAAGCATGTCATTGTTATTTACCTTCTTCTACCATTAAGACTGTTATGACGAAACTGCTTTGGAATTGAATGTTGCATGTAGGAGAGATGACTAATGTAGAACTGAATGTGTATTGACAAGCTCACAAGTGTTGTAGAAGAGCAGCTGCTTCCAAACTGAGGATTCGGACTGTTCTAATTGCAGGCCGTGATTGTCTGACACACTCACACAAAACTGCGTAGAAATCCAAGGCTGTTTGCCAGCTGTCACACACCCAAACGTGCACCAATTAATCATCAAGATAAATGCGAGTTTTCCTGGACCATCGTCAACCCGTCACCCTAAAAAGACAGAACCCACAGAAGTGATATCATTATTGAAAATCAGCTCGACTCACAGCAGAAGTGTTCACAGCAGGGGACCCGGAGCCTTTACTGTTCTCTGTCATCCCTGCAGAACAGTGGAGATCAGAGAGAGAAACAGGAGTTTGATGGACAGATGATAAGGTCCCATAGCCAGGCATATCTAATGAAGATGTCCATCTGTGGCTTTATGCAAAGTGCTCCCTCAAAAAGCACTAGAGAAACTGCCTCGGGAATGAAACTGCGTTGAAAGCTGACTGATGTTATGTCACTGTCGCCGGTTTTCAACGAGGTCACAGGTTTTTTTTTTGCATTTTAACAGCCTGTAATGTCCTGTAGTTGAAATTTACTATCGTGTGAGATAGTTTGCAGTAACTTCATAAAGCTTTTCAATTCCGTCTAATGTTGAAGTAGTTGTAAGCATATTTTCCTACAGCGAACATATCCTTCCTGTCCGTGGAAAATATTAAGTGATATATGGCACATACTTATGCATGAAAGATGAAAATGACTTCAAGTGTAAAAATGCCAGGCCCTCTATAGACACGCACCATAACCGAATATAAATAAAGACAGGCAGGTCCATGAATCACAGTATAGAACTTCAGCCCTGTCCCGCTTTATTCCCTACAGCCTTGATGAACAACAATAACAGCGGCAAGACAGTGATCAATCTGCATTACATTTACAAACTACTAAAACAACATTCACCTTTTCTCCTTGCCACACATGCACTGCACTGTGACTGGGGCCCGGAGCCGAGCAGAGAAAGCATTAAACTAAAAGGTCAGCCCTCAGTTATTAGGCCTGGCCCTGTTTGCTAATAGCTCTGCCCGGAGAGGCAGCTATTGATCAGGACCGATCTCTGCCCTAAGAGTGAGGAATACACACATTTTGTTTGTTCTTCCTAATTGAGCAGGGTTCACCTTGTGGATAATCCCCTTGCATGTGCACCGACGCACACTTGCAAACGAAGCAGTGCGGCCAGATTAATCCGTAACATGTGCACACATTTATGGGCGCGGACAAACAAATTTTGCCTTCATACCACGGTGCAAGCAAACAAAAAAATGACCACACACACGTAACTCAGTTGTAACAGATATAATCATGGTAATCTTTGTGTATTGGACCATAGGTGGACTTCAGTTATTGCCACTGCCCTATCAAAACATGTGGTGGTACGCCGGTGTGTGTGTGTGTGTGTGTGTGTGTGTGTGTGTGAATATGAAACAATTCTGGCATTCATGGATTTGAAAACTAATAAAATGTTTTGCCTGTAGAGCCATAAACTCCCTGTGGCGATAAGTGTGAACAGTCTATGAAAGAATTCAAGACAACAATAAAACCTCCACAGTCTTGTTGTGAGTTGATTTTTGTTTAACATTTGGAGTGATAAACCTCAGTTACACAAAAGAAGATAGAGGCCTTGAGCTACTATCAATGAATCAGTTCACAGTAACTATAAATAATCCATTGTGATGCACTAAAACTCTGAGTTTGCCTTCAGATTTGATCAGATTCATGTAATGAAGTTTTCATTTAAATATTCATAGTTCAACATTTTCCTATTCAGACGTGGGCTTTTCTAATATTATACAATACACCTCCCTGCATTGTACACACATCAACTAGACAACGATTTGCAAGGCTGGAAAACAGATCCATGTGCAAACACAAAATTGTGCAATTCAATGTGGGAGGAAGAGAACACAACTTAACGGTGCACTATGTGATTCTGCATTGTTTCAGCACGATTTCAATTTTGTCTCAAATCGTAGTCATCTCCCCCTGATCCAGTAGCTGCTTGCCCCCTGGACACACTGTGAAAAAGCCTGACAACACAACTGGCAGAATCATCTGGCAACCAGGTAGAGATAAGACCAGGCCGATATAGAGCAGGAGATGAGCTGATTCAAAACAGGTGTGCCTCGTCTACTGCCAATTGAGACTCCAGCCACGCCCACCGGCACACACCTGCTCTGGAAGACAAACAGAAGAGGGGGAAGAGGGGGAAGAACACAAAATTCGTCAACAAAAAACAGAACCACAACAGACTGACAGTCATTAAAAGAAAGAAGACAGAAAACAGCTGCTGCTCCCTGTGCGTTGTAAATTTTCAGGGCGCTGTACTTGAGGCCACGCCCTATTCAGACGTGTCGCAGCAGGTGTAATCTATCTCACCTGTCCCTGCTAGCTGGCTCAAATAAATCCTGAGTGGATCTCACCTCCAGTGCTGCTCAGATCAGAGCAGTTTAAAAAAGTCTGAGTGTATCTAACATCTTGTGCCCAGACAACCTGATAAAATGATGTGTCATCACAGGAGCATAAAAATCATTTCTAATATAAAATTTCTTTTTGAACAGAGTTGGTGCTGTTGGAAAAAGAAAGCCAGACAGAGGCAGGCATCAGAAGGACGGCAGTTGGTATAGTGCACTAGCAACGCACCTGAAAGTATGATTCATCAGGATTCACCTTCAGCATACACAATGTGCTGTGCAAAGTCCAAATTTCCATTAAGGAATGTTGTCATTGGTGCAGATGCCTTTGTGTGCACACTGAAGAGACCTAAATCAAATGCCAACCAGGCCATAGACGTTATCAGTCAGGCTGCTGTGATCAACAAAAATGTTTATTGGCACACAGTGGGTTTGTATGCAATTAATGTGTGCCTCCTCTGGAGCGTTACTGAACTGCACCTGCTCTTGTGGATCCGTTTAATCAAAAAGCTATAGATTACGTATTCGGTGAATAGTGCATGTGTGTGTGTGTGGGTATTTCGTTAAAGTGGAAACTACATTTAAAATTATCAGCGTTAAAGAAAATGGAAATCTGAGTTTCCTTTAATTCCTGAAAGTCTTACCAGAAGTCTTTTATCTCCAGCCACAGGCCATGTGATGAATTGCTGCAGTTTCCCTGAAGCCTCTGTTCTGTGGGAGGTCAATAACTCATCTATGATCACTGAGTGTGACCATCGCGACGCACGCTGATCAAAAGAGAAAGACTCTCTCGGTGATCAACTGCACATCTGTCACTGCTGTGCCCAGTGACACAGCCTTAAACAAATCTTCAACAGCTTGATGCCTTTCACATGGTTTCATTACCAATACTGTGCCTTGATGGGGAAAGTTATATAAGGAATCTGCACCACACATAAATCATTTTGTAATTATGTATTCTATGCAAGGCCTTGGCATGTTGACAAATTAAGCAATTTGGAGAGGCAACAGTATTCAGGGGGCTTAAACGAACCATTAACAGATAACTCGGATCACAGTATGTTGAAAATTACTGTCAAAAACCTGGGGATCAGGAACAACTCTGAGTACCAGATCATCATTTGTCATAATCAAACTGCTGTATGTGGTGTCCAATTATGAGCTTTTCGAAGCTTTCAGCCACTTCTTGTCTTTGGATGGAGCTGAATCGGAGCCAAAATAGCAATCAACAATTTTCAGCCTGGAAAATACAGGCACCAGCATTGACTGGGAGGAGGTCAAAGTCATGGATCAGGTGTCAGTGGGCAGCTGAGAAACATCAACGAGGCCGTCCACCTCCGACCTAAATGAAGATACTTGAGCAGAGACAACAGATAGGTTACAACCTCGTGCCCATAGACAACCACCACCTCTCACGTGACCTTTTCTGAGGAGCTGTGCAGAGATTTGACTGGAGATAAGTGGTGTATCGCCTGGCTTCGACGACACTTTCAACAGGCAACTGATGTTGCATGTTGTTTGCTGGCTAATGGCTAATGAATATTTCAGGAAGTGAGGTATATTTCAGGGCACTTTCACAAGGTTCTTTTCTCTGATTGTTAAGTGTTTCTGATAGTTATAATTAAATAAATATATATATAAGATGCACCTCAGATGGGACACACATGAAGAGAGGGAGAGAAGTTTGGAAAGAGGGTATGGTTAACAAAAAGGATGAGAAGGGAAATGAGAGAGAGTACACAGCGAGTGGGAGAGGAGAGGCACTGGAGCTTATTGGGATTGACTCCCCTACACTGCCGACACTTTAATAACTGTTCTTTATGTTATAATAACAGAGCTGCCCTGCCATGGATGGTTTCAATTTCTCCACCAGTGTCCATCATGTGCTGGGCAGATTAAGAGCCCTGTGAGGCCTAATCGCAGACAGAGTCAGATTGCCCTCAGCATGGCTTCATTGGCTGTTAATGAGGCCATTTTCCTGGAGCGAGAGCCACTCAGGAGGAACTAATCTCTGAGTGGTGTGAAGTGTAGGGTGCAAAGGGTACAGAGAGCGCCACTGAGCATGAAAATAGCTTTAAGACCAATTGTTTTTGAGGTTTTTTTTATTTGCTGCGTTTGAGAGGATTTGAAGAAGAGCAGACACAAAATCTTGCGTGTCGTGCACCAATGGCCGCTGCCCCTGAGCCTGATCAGCGACGGTTTAGGAAAAAACAACAGTGTCCCATAAATCTCCCCAAAAAAGTGCCACATCTGCGTCACGTGGACAAACACAAACACAAAACATAAACGCAAACACGAATACCCTCATGCCCTCATGCCCTGAATAATCTAAATCACTCTGCTCCTTGTCAATAGACATATTGGCAAATGAGTCTAATTTATTGGATTCACTAATGCTCTGAAGTAATTTGGCTGTCTCCTGATGATTAATAGAAGCTTTTAAGCGTCAAGATTTTCTTTATTAGATTTACAGCAAATCCGTCCGCAGCAGTCCGAGCTTCGTGTGGCTTTGTCAAATAATGTATTGAGTGCAATATATAACGCCGTACACACGCCTGAATATTAAAGAGCAATTACTCGAAAAACAAAAGCCTGAATGTAAACTGGTCAGCAGAAAAGGGTGGTAGAAGGAATCTCGCAGAACGGGGATATGAATTCTATCTTCACACAAAGACAACAGTTTCATTGCAGATGTCACTGGATCACTGGGACAAACAAAGAGGGATCATCGTTGTTGGAGCCAACAGATTTTGCAGAAGAGGGTTTAAAGGGGAATTAGTCATTTGACAATATGTTCACGTAGAGATGATGTAATTTTCTCTTTCACTTTGCAGCTGTGACTGGGGCCGATCAATTGATATCTATATGTTCTATACCTACTTATGACTACAGAGGGTTTGCATCAGTTCACCGTCAATAAATATACCTACATGAAACCTCCATATACAGACACACACACACACACACGCTGTGACGCCAACAACAGCAGTGAGATCTTTACCCTCAGAAGGCGATGTAAAGTGTCCCATACAGCCACAAAATGCATTGTGACAGCAGGGAAAGCAGGATGAAGGAGCAGAGAAGAGCAGTGGCGGCAGCTTATCGTACGGTTGTTTGAGGAAGCTTCTGGGACTTTATTTGTGCAAGCTGGATAGATCTGACATTAGAGGGGTCGACAAATGTAAAAGGTAAAAAATATTCAGAAAATGGGCGATCAAGAGAAAATGAGAGGAACAAAGAGAGAGAGAGAGAGAAGCTAAAGTCTGCATAGACAAAGAAAGGAGATTAGCAGTGAGACAGGATGATGTACAGATGACATAGACCTTGGCAGGACAGGATATGTCTTTGTGTGACGGATGACAGTTTGGACAGTTAACAACTGGCCACTTACCTTCACTGACCTGCTTCTGTGGTGTATTTTGGGAAATCTCATTTCCTGCTGTGTCCAAAAGGTCACCATCTCCATTTAGGACGTGTGGTTTTGATGAGGCCTTTATGAGTGCAGGTATAGACAGGAGGATCGAGGTTAAGAGTTGCGATTTGGCTGGAAAGCTAAAGACATAGTGGTTCATCGTGAACAAGGTTTTGGACGCATTAAAAGCAGGTGCTCGCTGTAATTTTACTTTACCTAACGATAGGCTGGTAATTATTGGTATTGTTGGGGAAATGTTCAGGGGTCAGTCGAAGGATGATGAACACAAGTAGTAATACAATATTATTGATATTGATGATAATGTGTTTTGTAGTTTTGACCATCATTATGTTTCATCATTAAGATAATTTTACTCAACACCGTAAAAGTGTTCCCGGTGGACACCCAAAAAAGTTATGTTAATTTAAAAAAATAGTTTTGTTACATTTTATGAAACTATCTTGACAACTATTAGATGGATTTCTATGAAATTTGGTTGGAATATTCATGGAGCCAATTTAATATTCCCAATGACTTTGTTGATCTACTGACTTTTCCCAGTTGGTCATTATTTTAGTACATCCAAGTAAACATCTCACCATCTAACATTTGAACAGACACAAACCTTAGGGCCATAAATATTTATGTGTCCCTGAGGGAGAACTTATATTTGCTTTGAATATTAGCTTTGCTGGTTTGGCTCTGAGCGCGCTAACAAGTTAAAGTACTGAACGTGGTAAATAGGACAAGAATAAATATTAGAAAGTCTGAATGATTACCTGAACCTCCAGTTTAAAAAACGATCACTTGCCCACTACTCTATATACTATATAAACTTTTTTTTACCATTTTTGTTAATGGTAAGAATAATAGTGGATACTACTTACTACTTAATAACTCGTTCACGTGTACTGCTGTTTCTCTTATACTATTTACTGTGAGACTCAGCCAGAGTCACACACAGTCTGGGATCATTGTTTTGGACTGCAGGGGACTGAAGGACAGCCTGAACCACTGCGAACTTTCAGTTGATGAGAAAATCTGCTCTGGCGGTGGAGGCTTGTCCCATATGAACCTGTGCACGAGCAGGTGTGAATGAGTCAATTAAGAGTTTTAATGAAGGGGAGGCTGAGATGAAGAAAGGCAAGGAGAAGATGGAGGGGGGGCTGAGTAGGTGGGTTGGGAGTCGATCTGCATACCTAAGTCGAGGCAGGATTCTGATCTAAGGAGGCTCTCATGTGGATCGGATCTCTGCCAAGCTCCAGCTCTCAGTAGTCTCAGTACCTGTCTGTCTGCTTCTGCCAGTTTGTGCTCACCCTGTCTGTGGAGTTTCCATTATAACTCAGCTGAAGAGAGGATTAAGACACAGACTGATGGTGCTGCTGGGGAGCTTTGCGGCAACATGAGGCATCTTGTCCTCTTTCCTACAAGATCTGAGCAATTCTGGTGATGTTGTTTTTTATACTGTGCACTGCTAGTGCATAACTTACCTGTAAAGACAGTTTGCTTTCAAGGAACAGTAAAGATGTTGAGTGTGTTGAATTTCTACGATGTGGACCAAATATATATATATATATATATATACGTGAAGTTAGCACAAAGTGGAATTTTCTAATTGTTCCATTAGTTCAAGCCAAATGAATTTAATGAAAACTTGGCCAGTAATAATGTGTTATTCATTGTTATTCATGTTGGTCTTTTGTTTGTTGTCCTGTTGGTTGGTCTGTACGACTAAAATTGTCATTGTCATTCTCACAAAATTAGTTGGGGCCTTGTTGTTGGCGAGGTCAGTCCATTTTTGGGGAAAAAAAAGAATTTTT
Organism: Trinectes maculatus; assembly: GCA_016785345.1. Classification (NCBI taxonomy): domain Eukaryota; kingdom Metazoa; phylum Chordata; class Actinopteri; order Pleuronectiformes; family Achiridae; genus Trinectes; species Trinectes maculatus. The sequence goes on from JAFBJQ010000095.1 coordinate 239,335, forward strand.
CTCTCTTCCAAAAATGGATGGCGTTATAGAAAACGCTGACCCACTTCTGAAGAACTCAGTGTGTTCTTTTTATTTCTTCCTCTCCGTCTCTCTCTCTCTCTCTGCAGCTCGACTGGTTTTTGCCTGCTCCATTTTCATCTGTGACCAGCTTCCTTCTTTTGCTCATTGAGTGGGCGTCGTCCCCAGGCCAGCTGGGATAATTAGATTTGGGAATCCAGAGAATAAGTCAATGCTCTTCCCAATACTTGTGCGCAGACACACACACACACACACACATACAGAGAACATTCTGGATTATGCAAATCAGTGGCTCAGAAATGTGCAGAAGGAGGATGGTGGAGGTATTTGGCAGAGATAAACACTGGGTTCAGATGGAGGACACGGAGAATAAGCTGAACTTTGCATGATATAAGTGTGTAATTGAGTGTGAAAAGCTAACAGCTCCAAATGTACAACTTCAAAATTCAGTTTTCTTTCTCTTTTTGTTAATGCCTTTTTATTGGTAATTTTAAGTTGGTGCAATTGTTAATTTATGTGTTATAAAATCGTTACATAACTTTGTCCATATCACCTTTTTCTTCCTGTTTTCTATAGTTTTCCCCCAAAAGTTACTTAGTAAAATAAAAAAATAAACTAAGTTCAGGTCAGCTCCATTTGATTAAATATGAGGAATGGAATGTCATATGTTATCGTATGAATTAGTGACCTTTTGGCAGTAATATGTACAGTGACATACAAATTACATATACTACGTTCATACAACGTACACATAAGTGGTGAGAAGCGCAACGTGAGTTACTCAAAATGTTTTTTGCAAAAGTGTATTGAAATGTGAAATGGAGTCAACCCTGGGATTGAGGTTTATTTATTGTCATAATTTATTGTAACCATCAGGATAATTATGTCTATGTTTATAGAAAATGCAGAAGTTTATACAGCAGTTTGTTTCCATGTTGACCAAGTGTTAAACAGTATCTAGATGGAAACCAAATAAAATGTTCCATGTTTTTTGGTAATTTGCCACCTTCTCCTGCAGGCCTCTCTATCTCTGACAACCCTCTGTTCACTCTCACTCTCCTTCTGTTGTGTCGAATGTGTCTGCACTGATTGCTCATTACTTCTGTATATGAAGAAGCTTGTGAACGACTACGCCTTTGGGTGCCTAACAACGTCGTCCTGTTTTGCCTCGCACTAAATGTTGTTTATCATTCTGTACAAGCTGCAGGGATAACTTGTGGTCCGGCTGTAACAGTCATTTATTTGAAGGATGAAAACTGCTTCAATTAAATTACTAATGGCTGTATAAAAGGAAGAAACACTCCAGTTCTCAGGTGTGTAAACCTGGTGGAACAGCTGGTAAAGCATAACATGATGACCCATTTCCGATATATCCGTGCCATTATGTTTTTTTGTTTTTTTTTCATAGCCAAATAAAATTTTATGAAAATTACTGAATGCATATATTATTTAATATATAGACCATTACATTTAAACACATTGTAAAATATTGTTAAATTGCTCTCTAAAGACATTTTGTCACAAAGCAGCATTGTTTAGACACACGACACCATTCAGTCCTTTCTGTGAAACTCTTGATAACAATATTGTGTTTATAAACAAATTATGATTCATTCTTGAGGGTATGAAAAATGCATATTCCTGCAAACCTGTCTGCTGATGCTGTACAATGAAATGGATCCATGGTTCCTGGAGGCAATGAAACGTCCGGGGAGACCAAACAGAAAACCACAGACCTGGCAATGTGGAGCCCATTGTTGCCATGAAATGACCCATATCAGAATAATAGCAGTTTAAGTATGCATGAATTCCAAAGAATACTGGAAGCGAGAAACAATGAATTAGCACAGCGTGTAATTATTATTCATATGTTTAACAAATAGGAGAGGAAGCTGCTGATATTTTGCCAACCCACAAAGAAAGAGACAAAGACGAAGAGAAAGAGTGTGTTATTAATGTGTATCAAAACCTCTCTTTCTGTGCCTCCGGGGTGGAGAGGCAGGTTATCTGAGCTGTAGTTTCTCAGCCTTAAAACAACTTTACCTGTCTGTGCTGAGGGATGAGGGAATAAAAGCCATAAAGACGGATAGGAAAAATAGAGTAGAAAAACAAGATGGCAACATGTACTGTAATCTGTCAGTCACTAATTTACTTTAGTTTTCAAATTCAGTGCTAACTAAGTAACTGAACCTAAATCCAACTGAGTGTAATAAGCTTTTGTATTATGAATATGATGCATTTGAACAAGACACTCACACACTCTTGAGCCTAATCAAAGAGGCCTGGAGGGTCATGTAACAGGGAAAACTGCAGCTGAGTTGCTGGCCTGGGGGAATGTAAGTCGCGGGGCACGTTCTTCTTTTATTACCCACCGAACAAACACAAATTAGGCATGCAGTGTAAGGCGAACGTTGCTGCCCTGCATGCAAGTGTTTCAAAGAGGCTGATTAGGTGTTGGGAATATTCCACTGTGCCACAAAATGTCTTGAATTTTCAAAGTATGGCACACACACAAGTGTTTTTGAGAAACGTTGTGTATTGTTGCCTGTCTCTGAACTAAAGAAAAAAAAAGCAGAATTTTGAATGTCCTTGTTCTACTTGCTAGGAGATGAGAGCAAGACTCACAAAATGTGTTGTTCAGGTGTGCAATATGTTGTGCTCCTTAGTAACTAATAATAACCTCGTCGCTGTCATCTATTAGAAAATCCTATTAACTGAACCTAAAAACATCATGCTTCATCATTAAGCCACAGCAACTTCGATGCAATCTTGGCTTATGAATTAAATTACCTGTGTCCTACATGACTTTAATGGACTCCGAGTGGGGGTTGATGCCGGCAGTGGTGCTAGTGTTGAAATGAGTAATACCGCTGGGACTGCAAATAACGCAGCTTTAACGTCTACAGTTGTATAACAGGCATGACTGGACACTTAATTCCTTCACGAACGACGTTTGATGACTCAGCATTGCTGACTCAATTGTAAGGTGTTGTTTGCAATAACCCCGTAGACAATCCTAATTATCTTAATACTGGATGTCACACAACATTGTTAAGACGCCACATGAAATTATATTTGGAGTTGAATATAGATGGAAAAAGTCAGGGAGAGTCAGCTAATCTTTATATTTTTGTTGAGGACAGTGAAATCTGGATTTAACATTTCTATTTTGAGAAATCCCACTGTGGGTTATTTGTCTCACACACACAAAAAAACCCACGCGGTTGTTTAGCGCTGTAGACACTGAGCAACGAACCACAACAAAAGAATCCCTCAGCAAACTGTCTTCTCCAGCTGACATTACGGAGAGTTCATGCATAGGGCATGACAACTCACTCAGACAAAACATCATATCAAACTATCAGAGAGCTGCAGCAACTCTGAAGACATATCGCTGCCAAATATAGAGAAGGTGTAAACAGCCGTAAGGCAGGAGTTGATGAGCCTTTTTACCTGGGTTAAACGAGGCCTGGTACACAACATTTGTTTTTCACCTGCCGCTCAGTTTGAGAACCTGCAGACGTCCGCTTTGGCAAGAAGACAATGGCTGCAGAATCTATAAGATATTAAGTGCTGTAGAGCAGCTGTCATTGTTGTCTTGATGTCTAGTTTGTTTCATCACTTTCCAAAAGCATGACAGGAAGCACAAAAAGGCAAACTTTAAGAAAGAGAGTGATTTATAAAAATGACACATGCAAAATCCAAAATATATATATATATATATATATATATATATATATATATTGTAAGCAGAATATTTGAATAGGCATTTTGGGATGGATCAGCCACCTCACAGTACAGTAATACAAGTGTACTGTCAGCATTATCTGTCCTGTAGTACATTTACATGGACACTAGTTCCTGTAATGTACATTTCAGGCACCGTCACCACTGAGGAGCAGCTGTTATATAACACCAGACCTTTACCTATGGCTGTTCTGATCATGTGTACTATATGATACAATAGTACAGGCTAATGCTATGGCACATTTAGACAAGTGCAGCCAAAATGCATTTAAACACGTAAAAGGGAAAACATTCTTTGGCATTTTGTTGCTGCATGAGGGCATTCATTGTGTAAGGGTTCTGGTCAGATTGGTTGTGTTGTTGGTTTCTGTTGTGTTGTTGTGTTCTGTGTTCCTTTCCGTTGTTCTGTCTCTTTCAGTTTGAGTTGGAACAGGGGGTTGGAGCTGGTTCCTCCAGTGGCAGATGACGAGGCACACCTGACTTCTATCATCTAATCACTGCTCCATAGATGACCGCTCGCTCTTGCTCCTCATGCTCTTGCCTAGTGCGTTTGTATTTTGTTTGGCCTTGGAACTTGCAGTTTCTGTGTACCTCTCACATGACACAAGAAATAGTTTTGGTTGTTATTTTGTGTTTATTTTGTGACTTTATTAAAAGTTTGAACTACAATCTGTTTTTGGCTCACCTCTCTCTCTGCTCAGGGGTCTAAGTCTTGTGTACAACATAACATGTTATCTGTTTTAATCATCACTGGAAAGATATAGAGAATATAGAGAATGTAGAAAATCATAATATTCCATGAAGAAATTAAAAGTTGAGTAGCATTTTCAGTAGGACGAAAAGAAACAGTTAAGAATGATTGATTTTGCTTTTGCTTGTATTTCTGTGTACCTCTCACATGACACAAGAAATAGTTTTGGTTGTTATTTTGTGACTTTATTAAAAGTTTGAACTACAATCTGTTTTTGGCTCACCTCTCTCTCTGCTCAGGGGTCTAAGTCTTGTGTACAACATAACATGTTGTCTGTTTTAATCATCACTGGAAAGATATAGAGAATATAGAGAATGTAGAAAATCATAATATTCCATGAAGAAATTAAAAGTTGAGTAGCATTTTCAGTAGGACGAAAAGAAACAGTTAAGAATGATTGATTTTGCTTTTGCTTGTAAAGACTGAGCTTAGAGTCTGTGATAACTATGTTTTTGGTGAAACTTGATGCATTAGGTCCAGTAATATTAAAAGTATCCTTTATGATAATGTAGTAGACAGACTCATAAAAAAGTGGTTGTGGGTTTGATATGTGCGATCATGTGCCTTTATCGAGGAAGGAATTGGGATGAAATTGGTTTGAGGTCACAGGGCCTGCTTAGCAGTGGGACAGCTAGTTACAGAGGAGAAAACAGCTTTATTTTCATGTTATATATTTTCATCTTTTTCAATTGAAAAGAAAAAAAATGTGCTTTTTTTCTTGCAAGGACAGAATTAATAGAATGTTTAACTGGATTTTTGATACTTTAATTATCTTTTCTGATTATCTGTGAGAACTATTCAGCTCTGCGTTTTTGAATATTTCAGATGAAACTGAGAGGCAATCTCCCTCCTATCACCCCTCAGCATTCTGACAGGCCTACCTAAGAGAATGGATTGAATCATCTAACCACTGATGGGATTTCAGTTTTGGATGTCTATATTTTCAGGGGGGCTACAGGGTCCAGGAAGGCTGAGCAGGAAGAATGGAAAAAGGAAATTAATTTATCTGGACTTAAAAGAAGCTTAGCGGCAGAGGAAATAGTGGTTGTGATGGCAATTCTTTGATAGGTTTCAACAAATGGGCAGCGAGAACATTGATGTAATAGGTATAATAACAAGAGGTTGTGGTATTACACAACTGGCACAAAGGATATAGTGGTATTGAATAAAATAGACATGATCAGAAGAAAACATGCATATTATTAATAGAAGAGGTCAAGTGTATGTCTTTTTAATACAGCTTATGAAACTGTTTATCTGGAAAACATACATGAACATCAAAATCAATAATCAGTCCTTTATGAAATGGAACAAAGCAGGAAATCTGTATCTTGCCTCTATAGACACAGAGACAGGGCTGGAATAAAAAAAATTAAAAAATAAATACTCTTAAAACAAAGATCGTGTAATTACTAACCACTCTGCCACCAGTGGGTGTTGAAAGAAATTGATTTAGGTAAAGTAAGCAGACTATGATAAACTGGAGGCAATGGAGGGTGGGGGTGTTCCTGGGGGGTGACCAGTGGACTGCATGCATCCAGCCTTAACCAGAGAGTGGATCACTGGCCTTGGGGTGAATGCCCGTAGGCTACTCATGAAGACAGTGAAATGTTGTTGCGAGCAGTGGTCTGTGAGGTGGACAGGCTTTTTACCACAGCATTGGCAAGTGGAGAAAGACACATGGAGTCATCCGATTGTGGAGTTTACATCTTGAGGTGCAGGAGGGGGTTGGGGGTTAGACCTGCTTATTGACAGCAGTCCATTTCTCCTTGTTTGCAAGGGACTGGGTTAACCAGGGCCCTGGGCTTGTGTCCAGTGGTCTGTATGCTGTGCACCCTGTGCCAATGACAGCAGGGTCAATGTCATCCAGGGAGTCATGATGATAGTTCTTCAAAATTTGGTTGTCTCCAATGCTGAGCCAACCGAGAGACTGTGCAAACTATAGTGATCACTTGATCCACTACAATGAACTGGTAATATGGCTGACATATTTGTCACTGTGGCTGGCAAAGCCTTCGACTAGCAGAGAGGATGTCCACGTGAATGCTTTACAGCAGGAACACTGGGACAGGATTTTCCACAGACGCTCATTAACCTCATGCAGCAACAAAATGCCAAGCTAACAACAGCTGTGTACAGGCAGACTATAGAACTGACATGGAAACTAACCACCATTTATATATATATATATATGCTTATTCTCAGCACACAGGACCTGTTTTAACAGTTATTATCCCATCTGTGTTTATAGCTCATATACCTGTCTGCCTCATGACATCAATTACATTATGTTAATTACCAAGTAGCTTAATTATGGTTCTTTCTTTTTACCATCTGAGTCCCTCACCGCATCACTCAAGTTGATCCAGTTACAACATGTCCCAAGCTGTGGATCATATCAGAGACATGGATCTTCAGTCTCCTCTGGATATTGGGCGTATTGTTCTGAGCCGTGCTCATGTGAGGTGGTGGAGGTGGTGATGTGGATGGCATGGGCAGACTTTCTGAGGCAGATAAGGGCCAATTCAATTACAAAGTATTTCTTCCGTGCCCTTGGTAGCCAACTACGGAGGTGGCCTATGCACACAGCTCTGGCTCTTGACTTTAAAGGACACTTTAACTGAGCATTTGCACTCTGACAGTCTATTCTTCAGTTCCACACTGGAATAACGTTTCCCTCTGAAACTGCTCGGAGAGATGAACAAAAGTGCCAAGTTGTGACCAAAGGCAGAAGGCCACCAGAGGAATAAGGATCTACAGAGCAGCAGCAGCCTGTTGAGGGACAAAAATGTCATTAGGCCCATTGCTCTTGTAATTTGGTCTTTATACGTCTATGTCTTTCTTTTCATCCTAACATTTAGACGGATTGTAGAATAGAGAGATCTGGGTCGTACAGGGCAGCTTTTGTTGAATAAGATATCTATGCTTCATTTAGTCAAACTACAGTATTTTATCTTGGGCTCTCCTTCTGCTTCCAGCTTATTACAGCCACTTGTCATTAAAACAATGTCTACGCACCAACCAAAGCTGGAATACTTCGATTGTCCTTGCAACTCTATCCTCTGACAGTGAAATTGTCTCACAGTGACAGTCTGATAACGTCTCACTTCTTTGTATGCTCACCCTGGAGCAGCGGCGCAGCACCTGTTTGGCATGGACCCGCAAGATCTGCCATTTTAAACAGGCGACTGCACACACACCGGTGCACAGGCTCACGCGGGTTCAGTTTGCTGTGTGTACGTATGCAGTCAGTGATTCATTTTAGAGGTCACGACACGTCTGTGTTGTGTTTTGATCGCTGACGTGTGACCATTTCCAGTAAATAGCTCCACTGTCCCTCTCTGTTTTGTCACCTGCCTGTGCATGGACATCTGCCCCGAATGTCAGAATATCTGTTTCACGCTTGAGCTCAAACCCATGAAAACCCCAAACATCAAGTCCACACAGGGAAGGGAAAACATGCCCATCAATTATACCCATCATTTCAGGTTGGGGACACACACGGACATGAGACCCGTAAAGCTGACGCTATAAAAGCACGCATGTTTTGTATTTATAATATGACCCTGAGTACTGTGTGGGGCAAAAGAAGAATGTGCGGAATCTGAAAAAGTCTTACTTATACCTGGTTGATTTGGGTGTGCGGAGCTTTGCCGGGAGTTTTCCTGTGCTTGCCAAATGCCACACTTATCAGAATAAAGGTCAGAGTTGTTCTTCTTTAACAGGTGTGAAGTAAACTAAAATGAGAGTTTGCAGGATGTCAATCAAACACAGTCCCATATGCCCACACAATCCTGAAAAGTCAGCTAAAAAGCCACAGTGAGTGAAACCCGTGTAGGTGGACCCTGGTTTTCTATGGGCTTTTAAAGTTTGTAGTGGAGCAAGCCAGAAAGCCCGGAGTCACTAGTGCTACTGGATATAATGGTAAAATACCTGATATCCATGACCTATCGAGCTGGAACTCCGAAAATGTAAATGCAAATGACTATGTGACTCTACACAAAGAGGGGTGATGTAGATAATTATACTGTAAGTCACACAGGATCAGAGCAGGCTCGGGTATCACACATTTAATCTACTAATCATTTCGACTGGTTTATCCAACTCGTGTCTGGAAAATGTTAATGTCGGTGTTGCGTACACGTCTTAAAGAAACAGGCACGTTAATGTCAAAGAACGACCTCTGTGCATTTACCCCCGCGTTTAAGACAGAGACATGTGTTTCAGCATTAACTGGTGCGGTATCGTTGGATTTCCATTTGTTAAATATGATCAACACTGCAGCTTGTGTACGTGCGTCAAGGAAAAACTATCCCAGACAATGGGCCATTACAGGACAACCTGTCAGGAAAGGTGAATATTGTCCTTTGGTGAAGCCATTTGTTAATCTGTGGTTTTCTAAGCAAGTGTCCCCTTACAACAAATGGTGCCACTTTGTCGCGGCCTTGTAGGGGGAGGCATTTTGAGCTGGGGTGTGGGTGTCGCCTGAATGATGCATGCACATATCAAAGACAAGGGTGTAGGGAGAGAGAGGCAGATTTTTCCATCTAAGTGCCTTCAGAGGTGCAAAAGGGGATATGAAGGCCCTTGGCATAGTTCGCCGCCTCTAACAGACTGGAAACAGGGCTTTATATTCAGCAATTTATGATCGCAGCGCGGGGAAAGGAGTGAAAAGCGGAGGCGAGGGGAGGGAGAACCAGGGGAGACCTTGGGAGGTGAAATGAAGGACACCATCCAAGACAAAGTCTCATCAGCAGATGTCGATGAGAGACGCCGGGCTAACAGGAACAAATGGGGTTGCTTCGATCCCAATTTGACATTTCGCTTACAAAAGCCCTCCTCCGCTTTGCATCCGCTCGTTCTCTTTGACATCAATCCGCTATGTACATTATTGAGCAAACCCACGGGCCAGTCTCACTGGCAGGTAACACAACAAATGGTACATATACTAGGCCATAAAGACTACACCTTCACTGATTAGTTGAAAGAAACTGTCCTAGAAACTGAGGTCTACTTGCCTCAAAGGGTATTTTGGAAATTCAGTGTTGTATATTGTATTGTATAAAACACAATATCACTAAAACAAGCACAAACAGTATTTGCATTTGTATATGTTCTTTCAACAAGAGTAAAAGGAACTACCTTTCATTTGTTAGACAACAAGAAAGAAGGCAGGAAAAAAAAACCAACGGTTAGCCGTGGCAAAAATATTTAGTAGTGTTGTGATATAATTCAAGTTGATAATTTCATTTTTCTCCTTCCGCACTCACACTACGTTTCCACGTCTGCCTCCCAGGTTTTCTCTTGGCAGAGTTCCACCATCTCTCTGGGATGATTATGTTGGCAGGTAGTTATGAGACCAGGTGATTAATCCCATCAGGGAGAGAAACAACATTAACCTGCCTCTCACCATTTGCCATCACATCGCCGTGGGTAAAACACACCAGTCTGATAGCCAACAGTACATTATCCCATTAAAGCTGGGTTATGAGCACTGCGGCATTTTCAACAGAATCCTGGAACTAATTAAAACATTAGCCCTCGACTTTAAACGTGCTGCCAATGGCAATGAGACAAACTCGGGTGAGCTGCAACTCCCACACTCCCCAAAACTTGGGTCAGGAAGTGTAATTAGAATTAATTTGATACAAATCCTTGGATAAATCTGTTGTCTTCATCCTTTCTCTGGCCCAGTGCCCGGTTCCGATATGTCTTTGCTTAGAAATAATTAAGACTGATTGATCGCTGTTAACTGTGTGTTGCTGTTCTGACGATTTATAATCTCTCCTACCAGTGAAAAGTACAACACTGTTGCTCCCAATGGGCATGTCTTGTATATTGGTTTTGTTTGGTGCTTGAGCCCAGTTGAAGGAGGGAAAATGACAGGGTTCAGATCTCAGAGCAGTAATGGGAGATCACTGACCTGTAAACGACTCCCGGGGATAGAAAGGTCTCACCAGCACAGTCGGAGCAGGTGGATATGGGATCCCCTCCACAGTAAGTATGCCTTCCAGCACCTACAGCACTTCAGATAGGAGTGGCCTTTGCGGTGGAATGTTCACTGTTAACAAAGCTTGTTTTCACTCAAAGGAATGCTGGTCCTGAATCCTGAACAAGTCGTTTATCGAACAAGAGCTTGGACAGAGAAAAAGATAACAAAATCAGCTGTTGCTGAGATGTTAACAGAGAAACGTTCTTGGTTTGGATCTTCTCAGTTCAAATGCACAGCTGGAGTCAGGTTAATTGGAGACGAAAGTGACCACAGGTGTGAATGTGTGATTGGCTGGTATCTGCTGAGCTTGGCTCCAGCTCCCCCACATGACCCCAGAGGGTAATGGATGGATGAGGTGTTAATGTGACGTGTGCTTTTAATTGGTCTTTGCGTCACTGAACTTGTTAAGTGGGTTCTTCAGGGTGACAGAAATGTAACAGGCTCATGTAACAATAGGGCCTGTGTTAAGGTTGGGAAAAAATAAACACAACATCAACATATTTGCATTTCTCCAAGTTTATATATCTGTTGCTAGGAAGTATTTCCTTCAAACTCATTTGCTTTTGCAAGTTCCTGTTGTTCTATCAGAGGATCTTTGATGGTCCAGAATCACACTCTGTTTTTTTTTCCTCAGCTGCAGCCATTATCCTATTGCTCACCTTAAAACAAACTTTGACGCGCCATGCAAAACTGCCAGAGTGTGTATGCTCTCTTTATTTGTATTTTAATTCTTAGCTGTCTTTCTTCTCCCACCTGTCTGTGGGTACCACCCGGCCTTTTGCCATGAAATCCATCTGTCTTCCTCTCCGTTTGGTGCAGATGGAGCAACATGACAAGGGTACAGGAGCCAATCCATTCCCACCTTGTCATCTGCAGGCATTTCGATCTGCCACAGCGCTCTTCCATCTCGATTAGGGGTGGCCTGCTGGTGGGAGACGAGTCAGTGGATGTGCCGCGCCGGAGCATGTGTGTGTGTGTGTGTGTGTATGGTCTGAGGCTGAAATACCCGGTACTGCAACATCCCCCTCTTCTTCCTCACTGTCATCCACCTGTCAATGTCAGCGCCTCTGTCATGTTGTGGAGCTGAAGAACATCTCCCTTTTACCTCCACAATGACAATTACTGTCCTCTGGAGATGGGCAACGGCAGCTAACAACAGCCAATCTCAGATCTGACATTTCTGATAACTGATGAGATCGTTTGGGTCTTTTTTTCCCCCGTAGACATTAGGGACTGGAGAAATGAGTGCAGTAAGTGCACATGCAGATGTCAATACTGTCCACCTCGCACATGATGGATAGGGCGCTGAAGATTTGATCAATAGTATATGAGCTGTCTGTGGCAGTTGTTGACTTGCACATGTACAAACTAACACTTTTTCCATGTGTGAGATGCACTGAATTTCCCTGCTGCATTTTTAACCCCCTCAGCTTTTCCCTTATTCAAATAGGAATGAGGCAAAATTATATTTTTAGTGTTGTGTTATGACTTCACGGTAAAAGTCGCCATTGTTTCCTTTCCTTTCAGTGAATGAAAACATCCCCTACATTGTGAGTCTGACAGACTGTAATTTGCAGCACGTGGATTTTTTTTTCAGTGTTTAAAAATAAAATCCAACAATAACAGACGTTTTGCCCATGTTGGAAAAGTTCTATGTAATTGTGTGCTCTAAATGGAAAATATTAAAAATTTATATAAAATATTAGAAGAATATAAAAGAGAATATAAGACATTTTGAATTGTTTAGCTAAAGAATAAATTTGTCAGTATTTCAGGAAAAAGAACCCTGAGTTTCTTCAGAGAGACGAACAAGTCCTTTCAGCAAGCATGGTGCTAACGAGCGCTAATCTATCACGAATATGCACTTTCAGTCCTACACACATTATAATCACTAGAACAGAGACTCTGCATGACATTGTTATATCCATACTTTCATGTTACTGTGATTTCTAAAGCCTTAGTTCCACCACAGCCTGGTGGATAAATGTTTATTCACAGCTATGCTCCTGATTCTGTGGCTGATGTTTGCTTAATTCATTGTGTTAAATCCCTGTTGGAGTGAACATGGAGAACACACACACACATAAACACACGTAAACACACATTCACACATACACACAGAGCTTGTCTCCACTGCCTGTTTGCCTGGACTAAATGTGTTTGCTCCTCTCTTCAGGTAGACGCAGAGCTCACCCGTCCACTGTGGAGCTATGACCACAAAGTTCACAGTCACAGTTGTGTCCTTCAGAAGAGCTGCTTTAGGTTTTAGATGAGATGAGGACATGTATTGTGTTCAGTTCTTTCAGGTTCTGCTTCTAAGCTGCTTAGCATGTTTAGCATGACGTACCACCTCAGCAAGTGAAGCTCCTTGAGGAGCAGGTTCTCTTCACCTCTGCAGAGATATCTCTTACACATCACTATACTTCATAAAATAGTTATTATTAATAAGTTATTCCTGAATGCAGAGTGATTGCGAGAAATAAACAAGAGCAGTACGACAAAGAGAGTAAACTGCAATGTGCAATTTGTTTCTGAAACACTTCACCTAACATTGTAGGAATGTGCTATCTTCCTGAAGCGCTGGTTCCATCAGTGCATCCTCCCGTTTGCTACTTCAGCCAGTGCATGATGTAACGTCCTCATGACGCTAGGGGGTGAAATGACCCGTGTTTGAAGAGCTTGCTTAAACAGGAGCAGAGAGGCCTGTTGATTGTGTGCAGCAGTGAATCTCTCTCCGGGTCCCTGGAGAGGATAAAGCCTTGATGCTTTTCATCCTGTCTATTTAACCCAGGTAATACATGTGGGATACAAAGGTAAGACAATTATATAGCTGCAGCAATAACACAACGGTGGTACTTCCACGTCCATAGCAATTTAACAAATATTAACACCAGAATTTTAGTAAAAGTTTTAGCAAACTATTCTTTGCATCCAAAATATATATATCAGATTGTTCTAACTTCTATTCAAATTTGCATCAATTTACTAACAATGCCTAACCCATGTTTGCTTTAACAGCACCCAAAGGACTGAGCTGTCTCCTAGTTCACGATTATTTGTACTGGTTTAAAATCTGTTCTAACACTCGTTTGCTCCCATCTGTGTCAATGGCTGGCGCTGTGAGATTAATTAGATTTACTGGAGGTAAAAGTGTAAACAGCCAGAGGCTGCTGGTGTTTGTGTAGCAATGTGAATTTTGTCGGGGTTAGCGACTTAACCATTCACATCTGTGCTGTAAATTAAAACCCAAATGACTCCAGGCACAATCCCACAGAGTGTCCGAAAGAGGCCTTTAATATCCAGATCTCTGATTGCCTCATCTCAGTAGGCAAGGCCACCGACCTCAGTATCAATCTTTCTGATTGGCCTAATGACAGTGGACTCGACCTCATTATCCTTATCCCTCTGACCGTCTCTCTCCCCTAACCCATTTATCTCCCCTTTCTTCTTTCCTCCTTACTCCTTGTGCATGATCCGCACATCAGGCAGGTCTTGCCTTTTCATCCTTTCGGTGCGTAAAGCGAGGCTCCTTCCTTCAGGCTTCCTTCATTGTTCACTTTTATACCATTGTTCATACTCACATTAATTCCTTAACAAAGCAAACGTTTCTCATCGTTTTAGCTTTGTGCTCAGCAGCTTTTAAGTTGTCAGCGCAATAAAATCTCTCCTAATGTCATTATTGTGGCTGTCAGTGGAAAGCTCTGTTGCCGTGTTGTGACAGAACTATCCACACTGACAAGTGGCAACACAGCCCCATATTACCTTTGGACGTCTGTTTTGACTTTGCAACGTGGAAATGTTGAACCTCAGACGCACTGAACACGTCTACCATCACTATGTCAGTATGAGTGCGGGCCTCGCCTCCACTTCCATATCAGTTTAATCTAATCCTTCCTGTGTTTTTTTCCCTCTCCCCCAGAGAGAAAACATCGGAATTTTTCTCTGACAATGTTTAAATATTGCTCTCAAGGTTGAGGCTGAGAGGCAGTTGGGGAGTTCATCTGTTGCCTCCCTTCTCTCTCTCTCTCTCTCTCTCTCTCTCTCTCTCTCTCTCTGGACCCTGCAGTGAAGAATAGCAAAGCTCTGCCTCTGACACTGCTTTAATAACAGTAACACCGAGAGAGCTCTCCAACAGCTTTATTGCGAGACAAACTAGTATAATGACCAAGACAACCTCACTTGCTCCCACACATAAAGAACGTGTGTAATAGAAAACGTTGCATTTCAATGCTTTTCACATCACTTCCTCAGCATTTGTTTTCCTGTGTGAGTTAACGTAGACTCTGCTATTCTCTCTATACTCTGCTCTCTTTCTTACAACCAGTCATTTTGATTCAGCTGGCATCACTTTGATATTCTCATTCTCTGTATGGCAACACATCCCTCATCTGCACAGCAGTAGAAATAACACCGGTGATGCTGTTTCAAATATTTACCTTGCAGAATCAAACCAATTTTATGTTGTATCTAACTATTAAAATGCTTGTTTCCCATTAAGTGCATTATGATACATATCTGTATGTGTAACATCCAATGCAGGAGATAAGCAACTTTATTTATTTTTTTCTGTTCGATCTTTGTGATAGAAATGTTAGAAGTGGAAAAGGCTGTTCATGATCATACATGTTTATGCAAGCTTCTCCATAGCCTCCGCCCTGTGGGATGACCCTGGTTTTATACACTGTTTGCTCCATGTCATCTTGTCCCATGTTGTGACTGTCTATGGAGGAGCAGATGGCTCTATGAGGTCCAGAACCATATGTGGGTGATAGGTTGACACAGCATAAGCTTCCCCACGTCATGAACTTACTTTGTGCAATGACCCCTTTGCAACAACTTCAACAAAATCCAGACAACAATTTCAGATTTCCACCCCACAACCATATTTATTTTTTTAGCCCCTTTGGGGCAATGGGCTGTGTTGTTACAACAATGTTGATGCGTAATGACCTACATTGCATGTGACAATGTAGTTTAGACAAGTTGAAAACCAAAACAACAGGGAAGTCGAGAGCATGATTAAATTATTTGTGTGTTTGTCTCTACAGCTTAAATATCCCACTTTTTCTCCAGAGCAAACTTTGCTTCCTGAGTTGAGCCACTCAGGAAACGCTGTCTGTCAAGGTCCTTACAAATTCCACCTTCCTTAGTGAAGCTGGTCAACACAATCCTAACAGACCTGCAGCATTTGATTGGAATGAAGCACACCTGAGATGCATTTGACCTTGGGGACTGAAATCAACTGTGTTGTTGCTTTGCCAAAGCTTATTTAAAGTTTGCACATTGAGTAGCTAATTAAAATATTGTGTGCGTGCGTGTGATAGAGGGAAGGAGAGACAGTCCCATTCAACCCGCTCTCCATCATCAGTGCTTGTGAGAGGAGAATCGAGGAAAATAAGCGATGATTAATCAGCTGCAGGAAACATGTTTGCACTGAGAGCAGTTAGCTTGTTCCTGTGATGCTGATGAAGGTGAATTCCAACACTCGCAAAAACCGGTTTTGCTGTGTTGTCATAATATCTTGCCATTAGGGATAGATGACTCACAGTTAACACACTGCTGCTTTATTATTACAAGCATAGAGCAGCATCTGGTACAACAAAGATAAAACTTGACTAACAGCGTTTTGCATTGTCATCATATGGTAAATGTGCCTATAATTTATTTTTTGTTATTGCTGTTTTTAACAGAATCAACCACTGAAAAAATAATTCATTGGGGATAAATAGGAACCTCATCCATCCAGCTTTGGACATTTTCAGATTCTAGTGACTGTATAAAATAATCCTGTTTGCAATGATTAAACGATCCACGCGTAAAAGAAATACGTTTTAACAATTAAAACAAAGGGTGGCATTAACTACACCCCCTGGCTGCTGCGGGTCAGTGAATTAAATCCTTTTTAGTCCCACAGTTAAAGGAAAATGACAGAAATTCAGCGAAATCTGTTGCCCCCAACAAACTCTCTCCATTCTCAAATCCTGTCTCCTCACCCTCCCTCCCTCTCTCATACACCACTTTGCCCAGCAGAGAGCGTCTGTGCCCACCTCCCCTCCCCCCTGTGCTGAAAAGAGGCCTTGGTTTAAGGGAGCTTGTCAGTAGACATTTGTCAAAAGTACTCAGTGGAGTTACTGGAGCCTATAAAGTACAATACCCCCAGAAAGCCCCACAGATCAGAAACCCAACGCCCTGGTTGACACACTAACCATAACCCTCATTGTTTGGCTTCATTGTCCACAAACCCCTTTATTTGCACTGTTCTATTTTCCTGTCCAGGAATACGCCTGAGGGTAAAGTTGAGGAGTTTCCTGTGTTCTCCATGCTATCTCTCCCTCCTCTTTTACTTTATCACGTCACCCTTTCGTTTCTTTAGATAACCAAATGGGCCTTTAGTTTGCTCCTTTCCTATTGGCCAAAGCAAGAAGGAGGGGAGGTGCTCCCAGCCGACTCAGACAGACTTCCTCACAACTTTCCCTACTTCAGAGTCTAACAGTCCTGGTAAACAGATGGTGGTAGAGCAGTCATCCCTGTGGATTCGCAGCAGATGGGCATCAGTGAATATGAGGAGGTCTGAAGATGTCAGAGAAAGTGTGATCTTGTCTTGGATTATTTTCCTGGTGACCTCTGAGTGGGATTACTCATCAAGCAGACCGATGAACAAGTTCAGTCATTCTTAAGGTAACATCCTAGTTTCTGTCAAAACTCAAGGTTTGTGATATAATGGTTTTAAAAAAGGCTACAGCAATTAGTAGAATTTTAAAAAGTAGAAGTATAAAAAGCAGCATTTCTTGACCCTCCAACTTTTCGAATGAAGACTGACCGGTGATAAAAGTGCAATGAACAGGACACTCCTCTTTCCACCTGCATGAACACGAGAGAATGTCAACACAACGTTTCCTTCAGAAACACAGGGAAAAGAGCAGAAGGATGTCAAGAGGGAAATATTTGCTCGTTCTAGAGAACACAACGATCAGTCACAGACAGCGAGACCAGACTCCTTGAACCAAGCTCCACTTTCTCCTACGTTTTGAGGCTTAACTCAAGAAAAATGTGCCCCCAAATCCTCTGAGTAATTTCTGTAATCGGCTCCTCTGGGCAGGCAGCAGAGTTATGGAGTTTGAGGCCACAAATTAAGAGATAGTTTTACATTATCTGAGGTCTGAGAAGTTAGAAATAGTTAGTCAGAAATCAATCCAGACAAGATATTTGAAGATTGAACATGCCCCATTTCTCAGAACCCCCCATGTGCTTTAAAGTGATTATGCACAGTGCCAGAAAACAAATCCCTGAATTGGTAAGGGACTTTCAAATTATTGGTACGCCCACTTAAATGCATAGGAATCTGGTTGAATGCATTTCACTTGAGAAAAGCTTTTCAATTGTTTATATCTACTTTGGCAGTTATCAGCATGCCGGGCGTAATAAATTAGAAAGGTGCCCTAACTGAACAACTTTCTGCACTGAAGAAACAACTGTGCTTTTGTTCCCTATGCGTAACACTGTATCTTTAGTAAAGTCATTTGTCCTACTCATCACTGTTTAAAATGTGACAGAAACCCCGTCACCTTTTTTCTCTTGTCTTTCTGCATATATTAGTGTTTTGTGCGGGACACAAACATCTTGCTCAGTTCTCATGGGAAAATGAACTCACATCAACATTTGATTGATGTTGCAGATAAACTTATTCGATGTTGTTTTGTACATTCGTCTGATGTTGTTTTTCCCGTGGCGTGTTAAAAATACATTATATGCATTCATTCAATCAATCACGTTGTGTTCAAAATACATCTCAGTGTTTAGTATATCAACCATTCATTTATTCATCCATTCATTCACCACAATCCTTCAACCACTCACTCACTCACTCAATCACTCACCAATCATTCACTCATTTAACCATTAATCTCACCAAATTTAACCATGAATAGTTAATTCATATATTAATTAATCATTCAATCAAGCTAAATTACACTTAACACTCACTCTCCCACACACAAATGTCCCAAACGGAGAGTGGGAGAATCTCTCGCTGTACCGTCATGTTGTAGCGTGTAACTTGGATGTATCCAGCTACATGGCCATTCCTGTCTGTCCTCGCCTCTATGGGTGCAAAGTAAGCACATATGATACTCTCGCCTGATCCATCCATCTCCAGGGAAGAACTGTAAATGAACCAACCTTTGTCTCTGGACTAATCTGTAACTTTGATGCCAGTGTTCCCGACTTTTACCCACTTTAACCCTGCTGTTTACCTCTGTCTTCTTCCACAGCCAGGCCTGCCAGCAGGAATCATTAAAGTTGATTTAGGTTTTTTTTTCTTTGTTGTTGTTGTTTTAGCACTGACCAGAAGTGTAACATATTACGACTAGTACGTGTCCTGAGGAGGTCTCACGATGAGAGACCGCTTGCAAGAGCTGCAGCAGAGGGCTCAGGAGTTATCTGGGGAATCAAGTGAAAACACCAACCCTTTCCCAGCGGTGGGGGAGGATGATGACACTACGGTGGTTGAGATCGCTATGCCACAGGCTGTGCTGTTTGAGGAGGAGCCTATCCTTGAGAACTTCTTGTCCGAAGCTCAGCAAATCCGAGATGACATCACAACACTGGAGACAGAGGTAAAAAAAAAAAAAACTAACTAGACTTATATAAATAAAATTAAGTTTCCTTCTCATTTTTGGTCACAAATGGTTATTCACAAATGTTTGTGTCTAATCTCGACAACAAACAGATTCTAAAGTTCACCGAGCAGCAAAAGAGTCTGGTGGCAACCATGCGTCGATTCAGTGTGATGAAGAAAGAGAGCAGCATCACACGAGACATCAAGCTCCAGGCCGAAAGCCTCCACCGCCGTTTAGACGCCCTTTCAAAACAAGTCCAGAGAACTGAGGAGCAGCAGGGGGCAACTGCTGTTACAACAAGAATCCAAAGCTGCCAGCACGCAGCACTGTACCGCACATTTCAACAGGTTGGAATGATCCTTTAACACTTTGTTGCAGATACCTAAAACAGTCTATTGTTTTTCTTTTCTTTTACGGTGTTGGTTAGCTATATATGTATATATATACACACACACACACACACACACACACACAATATCTTTTCATGTCTCTTTTCCCTTCCCTATGCTTAGGTAATGCGGCAGTATAATGAAGGTCTGCTGACAAAGCAGGAGCGTTGTAAGGACTTCATCATCAGGCAGCTGGAGGTACTGGGAAGGGATGTGTCGGAGGAGGAGGTGAATGAGATGTTTGCCACAGGAAAATGGGAGGTCTTCAATGAGAACCTGCTGAATGATGCCAGAATCACACGATCACAACTATCAGAGATCGAACAGCGCCATAAGGTGAGGGAAACAGCAAACCCTCCTTCTGCCATGTCAATGTTTTCACACAACTGCAGAGCTATATATTTTATATATAGTTTTATATATAGCTATATATTTTATATATAGTATCGTTATATATTGTTATATATTTTGGTAGAAACCTAAACTTTATCAAACTAAAGATTTTTTTGTATGTTGCGATTTCTCAACTTATTTTGAGCCCTTATGTTTTTATTTTCTCCCGCTAGTTGAACTAATATATCGACATTGCTTTCACATCACCCTTTTTATTGTTGTAAATAAAAGTTGTAATCGTTGTTGCTGTTCTGCCATCTGATTCATCTGACACGTCTAACATTGCTTAACAAGGCACTAAATAATATAACGTTGTGTGAAAATCAAATTAACATTCATAAATCCAACATTTGACGACGTAAGTCAGGTAATATACCTAATTAACGCCATATAGATCCAAATTTATGGCTGATTTGCTGAAAGTACACAGTTGTGACTATGCAGATGAAGCTGAACGTGTTCCCTAATTGGACCTAAGGTCCTCCAGTTGTCTCTCCAACCACCTCAGACACCTCTGACTAATGACTCTTACATCACCAGTATTAATCCCATAATCCTTCTCCACTGGCAGGAGTTGTTAAGTTTGGAGAACAACATGAAGGAGCTGAGGGACCTGTTCATGGATATTTTCATGCTGGTGGAGGAACAAGGGGCCTCCATTGAACACATCCAGACCAATGTGGAGAGGACACAGGACTATGTGGCTGCCACTAATGAGAAGTTCAAGCTGGCAGCCAGGTATAAGAAGAAAAACCCACTGCGACAGCTGTGCTGCTGCTGCTGCCCACCCTGGAGATGCTGTTTATGACACACTCACCTTTTTACCTCACTGGACCGACCAACTATATATATATATATATATATATATATATACATATATATATATATATATATTTACCATTTCAAATGTCTCTTACCTGTTGGGAATAAGCAGCACTGGAATCAAATACCATTAAAGAGACGATCATGGTGCTGCAACTTTGGAGCGGAGCAGTGGTGAAGACAGATGCAGCAGAGCATAGAAAACAATTAGGTGGAAGGGCCAGAATTGGTATTTGAGGCGCTTGTTTCTTTCAATGGGATGTGAAGCGGCCGCTATTGGAAGAGACAGCTCAGTGAGTGCTACTCAGCAGCACTGCTGCTTATTGGAGACCTTTACTGTCAGCTGACAGAGGTCACAAACAAGGGGGGAGCACAGCCTCTGCGAAATCAGCAAGAGGTATATTTCACTTTTTTTTTTTTACAAGAGTCCCTTATCTTATTTCACCACAAACATTTCTTTAATGGCCATGTTTTATCTAATTTTATATGCACTTTATGACAAAACTATCATTCTCATTCTCACTTTTATTTTCAGCACAATGTAATTTGTAGTGTAGTGGAGGAAAGTGATGAGGTCTGTAAGTCACTGTTCATTTCATTTGTAGTCCACACACTGATGGAACAAGGACTTTTTTTTACAATTAATCATTAGTCTCATTTGCATTGCTATGTCTGAGCTTTCCTTTTCAGTTGGAAATTAAATATTTATTCCGTCTCACTGTGGTGGGAATTCAAATAAAAGTCTGAATAACAAGCCCTGATCAAAATAATTCAAGTCACTGAGACAAAACTGCAGATAGCAATTGCAATTGTAAAATAAGAGTGCACATTTGAAGCCATACATTTCAGAAAATATTTAACTCATGTTTTTTATATATTAGACAATTTCACTGTTCAAATAAAAATTTCTGGCATCAACATCCATCATTATGATCAACATTATGTAACACAATGGAGACTAGGAATAGGAGTAGCAGCAGGTAGGACTGAAAACACTGGGTATGCGCTGCACAACATGCTAACACCTTTTGACAGCTCATCATCCCTTGTTTTACTTTATACTTAATCATGACCTGAAAATACCCATTCACTTTGCTTATTGGTATAATAAATCAGCCACTTCATTCTGTTGATCTTGCTCCCTCACAGCATAAAAACAAGCCATAAAAACATCGCGATGCCCCTCCGGCCCACCGTGCTTGGTGTCCGGGACATAATGCAGGTGAAGTAGGTGTGCCAAAGTGAGACTGGAAAATCTGGTTTGTCTGCTGTTGTGGGATAGCTGCCAGACAGCTACTGTGTGTTCCTGCAGGGAACAGTTTGTAAACAGAGCTGTTCACTCGGAGCAGATGGTAAGGTGACCCACCTCTGTTAAATAGTCTACTTTTGAGACAGTTTAAACAACTAGAGAAATAACTACAGGCACGATGCACTTCAAACACATAGCTGCACAAACTAAACAAGCGTGTGTCGGATTGTTTTAAAAAATTCCCCTTATTGGGAAAATGGTTCACTGTTGTCTTACACGGATCCCTCAGGTAGACGAATCAAGTGTGGGAGTGTGGGGCGTCTGATGACTGTGTTGATTCCCTGTGTTTTCCCATCAGTCTCACTCTGATTAGAATGACATTTAAAAAAAGACATAAGGACATCAAATATGTAAATTAAAGAACAGTACATTACAGCGCAGCACAGTGCCTCTCTCTCTCGTCTCAGACTTTGTGAGGCAACATACAAGTACTGCTGCAAATTGCAGGGTTCTTAAACAGCAACAATGCCATCCAGTGTTCACTGAGATAATTGCTATTTAAAAATAGCTTATGACTTAATATTCAAAGTCTTAAAGGGCATATTACCACATCTAATTATGCTTTTGTGGTGCCGCTGACTGCATAAATTTTCATCAGTAATTTGTCCCTAAATGTTAAGGATGTAAAATTGAAAAAAAAAAAAGAGTTAAAATAAACATTTCTTTAAAAAGTAGAAATAAATGGATCCAAATCTACAGCACATACATGCCCTGTTTATAATGATGGGGTTTTCTCCGTCATCGGGAGAGAAGGTATTTCACAACAATAAATGAATGATTCATTTTAAAATCTGTTTACATTCAGTTCGATCCCCTGTCTGCTTGGATATCCTGTTGTGTTTGTGGGAAAAGACACAGTATCACAAGTTCAACACTAATCTCGTGATTATGCCTGAAGAGGACACAGATACAAATAAAGACTTTTATTATTATTATTATTTGCATATTAAAAAGCTAACACAACAAGGACACATTTGGAATAGTGTTTGGGATGAAGACGATATACAGGTGGTGAATCTGTCAAACTGAGTTGAGTGAAATGTCCATGCAGAGGAGGTATGATCTGCAGCCCTGACAGAAGGCCTCAGGGTTTAAAGGTCCATGAGGGGTCAGTTCAGAAGCCTGTAAACATCTCATTCCCAGGCAGCTCAGGCAGAGCCTGCACCATTTCCAATCCCTTTTCCAAACTCTCTCTCTTCTCTCTCTCTCTCACTCGCTCTGTGTGTGTGTGTGTGTGTGTGTTTGTGTATGTGTGTAGGCACCAGCCTCACCTTCCAGCAAAACCCTACTTTACATTCAAACAGTCGTCCTGTAAAACAACAGTGTTTGTCCTGTTTATTAGTTCCACAGTGGATTTGTCTTGTTGACACCAGCTCGAAAGTTCATTATTTTATCTGAACCCAATCAAAACATTCCTCCTTCTGTCATCCTCTTCCATTACCAAATTCCACTCAGCAACCGCAGCTTCATTTCCAAACGTCTAAATAGGCTCAAAGGTCTGGACAACAACAGACTCACACTGATGGAAGATCACTTCCTGCAACCTAGTGTTGATTTGTGGCTTTTTTATCAGGTAGTACCTGGGTGCAATTTTGATTTTTGTATGTGCTCTTTCCTAAATTCAGTCCAACAACACCCTATTAATATAAGTGCTTCTGCCCACTTTCCCCACCAAACCCATCAATCAAGATATAACATCTGAACATCTGAGATGCCTGTGACTCTAACACTGATGATGGCCGACAAAGTTACTATATGTATTTCTTCTGTCTGCTCTGTCAGTCACAGAGTGCATCTCAGAGACTTTCTCCAAACTGCATCTCAGCATCATTGCAGGCCTCCTGTGACTCACAGCAGCTGTGCTTATAGAGAGCTGACATTACTTTACTGCCTGGTTTTATCATGCTCATCAAAATCTGAACTGAGAGATATCAGGACCCTCCGAAATAAACATAAATCACAGGAAGTGTAGCAGCAGTGCCTGGCAACAACACTGTCACACGGTGACACTGTGTGTGTCTGTGTGTGTGTGGTTTGTGGTCTGCTTCTGCACTCCACTCTGCTACCTGAGAGAATGACTGATTAGCTGCACTGCGCTAATGACTAACACCTGTCCACTTCGGGGAAGCAGCGACGTGATTGGTGCACTGTGTGTGAGGGGCGGGATCTTTTCCGAGGTTGACGCAATAATCAGACAGGTGTGTGGATCTTCACAAGTCTAAATTCATCACGTTTTGAAAATAAAAGAAATCTCTCTATAAGTAACTACTCATGGGGGAACCAATCAGACCCTAAATCAAATTTCGTTTAATTTAATGTAAGACTCATATTCCCTGATGCACACAATCCTTTGGTATCATTTATCATGAATTTCCAAAACTTAAGAAACTCAAGATGACTGAGTAAAAGACACAATAGTACAGATAATACAAGCACAGGAATGTTATAAGGCTGTGAACTTGTGCCATGTGTTTCATGTGTAAGGGTAAAGTATGGTAGCCCCTGATTAATGTCAGACATGGACCATTATTTATTACCTATCCAAGGATACATGTTCAAACGTAAACATTCCGCCACAGTAATATGTGAACTTCAGTAAGAAGAGCTCCAGGAAGGTCAGTGCATGATACTGTATCTGTGCGAGCCATCTGTGAACATCCCATACGGACACAGTGAATGATAACAGACACATATGTGTGTAGTTGCTACACTAACGTGAAAGATGTTTTCATCTTTTCTGACAGGTGGGTCGATGGATGATCGCTGACTTTAATGCTCAGCACATGCGAAACGGATGTGAAACAAAGGGAGGTATTTGAAGTTTTCTGCGTGCGTGTCGGCTCATTGTCACACATGATCACTGTTTTGGCCGGTGGACGAAAACACTAAATTGTGTTACTGCAAAGTATATCCACACTGTGAATGGCTTAAAGTGTCAGTCTGATTGTGTTAAGCTTTTTTATTGAAAAAGATGGAGGGAAATCAAATACCTGAGATGATGGTTACAGATTCTGAAAATATCCATTTAAATGCAAACCAACTTTTGTCATATCTCTGCAGCCATGTAACACCTAACTACAGATTATTCCCCAACTTAGATTTAAAAGTCATTTCTCAGACTTTTGTTTCTAAAGGAAAATAAAAATCCCCATTGTATTTTTTCCCCACTGTTTATTGATTATTAACAGAAGTTTTTGTTTGAGGTTTTTGCTTGATCCTATATGATCGTACCATTTCAAAGACCATACTATTAATCTGTTTCCTGTGAGGTGGGTCATCTTTCTAATAGAGTGGGGAACTGTCCAGCAGAGGGAGCTGACATCCACATATTATAATACTTCACGTTCAGCCCCTCTTGATATGTACAACAAACTAAAACAGTGGACCTCGAGCCTTGCACTTCAGTTTTGAATATTTCACTTGTTATTGGCCGTGTGCACAGCGGGACGTACGTGTATTCTGTGTTCAGTCGATGTGCCGTTACCTCCACCTCAACAGCATCCCTTTCTGTTCTGTGGTGTTGAGTATTGATTGAGGTGCTGAACAATAAGAGGTGAACAGTGGGAGGGCGCAGCTGATGCACACCACGGGGCAGACGAGAGGTGAAAATGAACTGAGACGTGGGTGAATAAAAGATGTCTCTGAGGACGCTGTCTTGTTTTACCCCTCTCAGGGACCAGAGGGCCACCCCTGTGTTTAATCCCCTCTGTAATGAGAAGGCAAACACGTTCAGTCTCACAGGCAAACACACACACACACACACACACTTTCGCATTATTTTTATTACTTTATTATTATTATTTGCAACATTATCACTGCCCGCTCTAATGTTTCCAGGTTTGACTGTGTTACCAATCCATTGTCCTGTATTTCTACACAACTTCCTGAATAAAACACTCACATACATTTTTATATTGAACATTTTTGTCCCTTCTTTTTCCTTGAAGGACGTTGGTTTTACCTGGTGAAATAATGCAAAAGCTATTTAGACCAACTGCACTGATGTTGTTTCAGTCCAGTCCGGGCTGCGTAACAAGTAATTTGATCCTGACTCCAAGCTCCACTCGACCCTGTCATCAAACTCAGAAATTGATTTGATGGCTCCCTGTGCTTCATAATGTTATTTACTCTATTGGATAACAGTGTGGGGAAACGGTCCTGTGGTCCAGCGCAGAAGCAGTAAGTGCATTCAGCACAATTTCTGCTTTCATAATCAAAAGAGCAAAGTTGTCTCTTGGTCTACGAGCCAGACTGTGTGCACTGCTGACATTTGGATAAACTATAAACTATGTCCATGCCTGTCTGTGTATTTAAACCCATCACAGCTTATACAGCAACGGATAGCAGATTTTCACTGAAGGCACTGGAGAGCAGGTTTATATTTTCAGAGGCCAGTAAAAAATGTGTAAACGATCAACAGGCATCTTGAGCTCGGGAAATCGTTTTGAGGCGAACGACAATAAATGTCACAAAACGTCACCATAGCTGCAGTGGAAGGAACATTCTTCTGTTGCACTGGACAAAGAAAACATCTGTGTTTTCAGTGATTTTTTACATCTGTTGTTCAGTCTCTTTAATATCAATCACTGTCACTTACATAGATCTTTCTTTTCTTTTTCTTTTTTCACAACAAATACCAAAATGCCATTATATTCAGAATAAAAAGATAAACAACAGAAAGATTTTCATTATATTATAAAAGACTGCATTATCACAGGTTAAACTTTTCTTGGATTATAAAATTGTACTATTAAAATGACTGTTTATACTACTAAACAGTCAACTAGAGTTCAACTAGAGTTTGCAACAAAGTTGTAAATGTGATTGTAAGTACATGTAAAATAACTTTTAACAAAACACATTTTTCATGTGATTTAGAAAAAATCATTTAGTTGGTGGATCTGAGATTTTCAAATATTCGTGTGTGTGTGTGTGTGTGCCCATGTACATACAGTCAAAATGGAATTGCTTGTACTAATTCTCCATCTGTCGTTCACCCATCTTTCCAGTATTATTCTCAGTGGTATCATTCAACTTCTCCATTTCATCCTGCCTTTATAAACCACACATGAATGACAATGACATAATGAGACAACACTTAAATTCACCCACAAGTTGTGACTCACAGTAAAATGTCTGAATTGGAAAAAGCTTAACACAAACTGTCTGAACAACATTTGATGAATATGATTATAATAATCTCCACTGGAGTTTTTTTTTTTTTCAGGTGAAATATGAACTGCTGTTCCAGTGAGAGAGTTGTGCAGCCAACAATCATAAGTGTCACTGGGTTATGGATTACGGTGGTTTCGCCCCAGTCCAGGTCTCACCCCGGGGACTTAACAAAGCTCCTGACTCTCATTAGGCCCACACATCCCTTTGCCCTCTATCTGACAGCCCTTGGCAAGTGTCGGCGTAAACGCGTGTGTGTTGAAAGTCGAGATTTGTGTAGCTAAACCATGCTGCATTGTAGCTCAGCGATGACGAAACACACATATTGAGACAAAACTCTGTAATCGGGGATGATTTACATGAGTGAGGACAGCCTCTGTGAAACATGTTGGTTAAAGAAAGTAATCCTCCCAGAATTCTGCCAATTATTTATTTATCGCCACTCCTTGTTAGAGCAATGGCGCTCCAGGGAGTGTAGGATATATACAGTATGGCGAAACAATGAGATGAGAGACCGAGGCGGTCTAAAAGTCCAGCCGCCTACTGATTATTTTCCCAGACACAGAAACAGACATTTCTTTCCACTGTGCAAGACAAATATTATAGATTTTGCAGTTATTCCTTGTGATTTAGTAAAATAAATCCTCCACTGAAGCGCCCATACCTCTCAATTAAAAAAAAGAACATTATTAAAACATTATTGGGTTTTTTATTCATCAGAAAATTATGTAAACACAACAGGGATTTTTAATCAAATTAAATATTTATATTTAATTCTTTAGGAGAGAGAAGAAAAATTATCTATCCAATAAGTCAGCATGGAGAGCTGAAAAAGAAAAAAAAATACCCTCCCCTTTTTTCCTGTTCAAAACATCTTAAATGGTAAAAACAAATGCATAGTATACAATTATAACAATGATGATGATAATGATTATGATAATTTTACCACAATTATGTTCTGAGAAAATGTTACATAGTTTATTATGATACATATTTTTCATTATGAGGAGAATATTTTGAATGACTTGTGAAGTTGCCAGGAGTGCTGGAAGTATGCCAACATAATTGACAACAGTTCTTTTTTTCATTTATAATTCCTATATATATATATATATATATATATATATATATATATATATATATATATATATATATATATATATATATATATATATATATATATATATATATATATATATATATATATATATATATATATATATATATATATATATATATATATATATATATATATATATATATATATAGTATTTCTCCTCCATGTTCGTCAGAATGGATGTCATTGGAGAGGCAATGCCATTTACTTTCCCTTTTAATAATGCAATACATTTTTCTCCGTCTGTAAGCGGCCTCTTGTGTCTGCTCAAATTGAGTGTATTTACTGGGAGATACTGGGCCTCACCCTCAAAATGACTGCTGACACTTTACAGACATTCACTAAATTCAGCACCGGGAAATGGGAGTGAAAAAAGAAATAAAAGAACTAATCATGAATACATTTTCTCCACGTGGGAAAGATATTCTATTTACAACGCATTTCTCTGGCTCTTTATATCCAGTTAATGAGATTTCAAACAAATGTGAAGTGAATTGCATTTAAATAGCTATTTAGTATGGGGGCATGGCGCTGGAAAAGGGAGGGGATTCCATGGGATGACAGGAGCGATATTACCAGGCCTGCTGTGTTCGGTGAACAGAGCCGTTGTGGGAAATGGAAGAAGCAGCAGGCACTGGTGAGGGCTTTTTGAGACTTTAATCTGGTGACGGTAAATAAAGAGAAAATAAAAAGTTGATGTTAAACAATGGGTGTAGCATCCCAGTGCTTTCAACCAGTCTGTCACAAAACCTTAAAATTGTATTAATTAATCCATTTTAGTCAACGTATCTTGAAATAGGCTGTTAAAGTGAGAACAAAACCTTTTTTTGCCATTTGAGAGAAGCTTATTCAGAGTGTTCAAATCAAGTGAAGAATTTTAAATCCAATTTAAATTGAAACAAATCCAAACAGTGTAAAAGGCTCTGGGGGGCATTTAATAATAAGCTAAGAGATTCTCACATGTGTTCTGTACTTGAGTATAAACTGTCTGTATATTTGCAGTGTGATTTTCTATATCTGCTCTGAAATAACTTAACTTCACATTGACTTTGTTTCATTTTAACACTCTATCCAAACTGTAGCTCTGAACAAACCACTTCACAGTCCTAATACAGAACAGAGCAGGAGAATGAACACACACACACATACACGTGGTACCATTTGACATCTCTCTCAGTCGGGGGAATGAGACAACTACAGGAAGGAACAGTGATGAGCTGGAGAGGACGTCGAGCTTTCTGTAGACTCCACAGAGGTAGATATTGAGTGAGAGGGGAATCAGAGAGAAAGCCAGTGAGAGGGATCGACTGTATGTGAGATGTGAACAGTCAGGAGCTTCAGGGCATTCAGGGGCCATTCACGATGGACCTGCCAGATGCTGCTGCCGTCTCCTTCACGATACCCTTTGGATTTCTTTTTATACTGTATATATACAGATGACGAATATATATATATATAACCCTAAAAATTCTTTCCATGGTAACCTGCAGTAACTGTGACTGTTCAAATGTTTTTAAAAAGATAATGTTTTATGATGAATGGCTCAACAAACACACCACCCCCACCACTCCCCAACCCCCCCTGTCATGTGTGCATCCAGGTTCCACTGATTCCAGATGAAACCAATCCCTATGGATTCCATGCAGGGATATGTATGCCAACATCCACCCATAACATCAAAATGACACAGCTGCCACAGTTGCTCTTCTAAAATTTCTGATTTGAATAGCACACATAAATACTCACTGGACATTTTGACCTGAGGACAGCTGGTTTTCTAATGCAGCAGCATTCTTGAGATAATGGTTTTAAGGACTTTCGGGAGTCAGCGTTCCTTTTCGTCCCAGTGACCATCAGGAACCAGGTAGTAGTCTAATCCGTCTTGTCAGGAATCCAGCAGCGAGGGGGGAAAAACCTACACCTGATTGAACATTTATCAGAACTGTTGCTGGTTGCCTTGGCGTGTTGCAACTGTGAGTCAACAGTTGATGTTGATTTTTTTTTAAAAATAGGTTGACTTTTTTTCTGTTATTGGTGTGTTTTTAACCACAATCTTTATCTAATCACACAACAAAGTTGTTTTTAATGGTGACCATTGTCATGACTGTCAAGACGTCCGGTTCTGTTTAGTTGCTGTCCTGTGGCCATGTTGTTTTGTTTTATTTTGAAATTGAACTCTCCTCTTGTTTCAGGTGTCGTGTCTCTTCCTCGTGGGCGTGTCTTCCTGCTCTGATTATCTTCCCCTTCCTGATTGTTTCCACCTGTTGCCCATTACCGAACTTGTACATCTACATTTAAAGATCAGTGTTTCCGTCGTCTGTGCAGTATATTGCATCGGGCAACAAGACAACCAGCAGAGAGACATGATTGGACATGTGGTTCTGAACACACTGGGCCTAAGTGTAACTCACTGGGCATTAATACCAGCTATGAAGTCTTCAGAAGACTTCACACTTAACAGTCATTAAGTTTCCTTCTTCATCTCGTCTCATTTTTTAAAACATTTTCTAAAGTCTTTGTCCTCCAGTGTCTCTCGTCTTTGCTGTCCTCATGGGCCTTCCTGGCAGCTGGTTCCACTGACATGTGTTTGCCAACAACAGGCTGATGAACACTGATCACTCAATCCTCCACTGTCCAAATATTTCATACTGTTTCCATATCAGACCTGAATCACTGCAAACTCCACAGCATCTCTTATTCATGGTGGCCATAAATTATTCGCCCTGATATGAGCTCCAGTCACGTAAAGCAAAGCTGCTGCCTTTGACAGAGAGATCAGGACGGACGGAGACAGACATAAAGAGAAGAAAAGAGCAAAGTAGGGGAAGAGACAGTGAGGGTCAAAGGACAAGGGGGTCAGGTGTAGACACTATAGTGTAAACAGTGTGATTACTGGCATTGTATCACACTGTACTGTGTATTTAGCATCAGGTAGACTTGTCAGTCTATTGTACAGTGGACACTAAAACTGAACGTGTTTTGAATTCAACTTTGAACTTGTGAAATTTCAGATAGATGTTTTTTTCTCTGTGCTACATTTCAATTATAGTTTTTGGTACCATTTCATTTTGGTACCATTTTGGTACCATTTCACTGAAATTACATATAACCTACATAATATAATTGTTTTTCATCCTTTGTTTTTTCAACATTTTCTCATAAATTACATGATTAACTTTAAAAAATATATATAGAATGTATATATACATATATACACATACACACACACACACAAATACTTGAAGTATATAGTCTTGGAAGAGTAGACCGTGCTTAGAGCAGCTGACCTCGCATATGAACACATGATGGGCTGATTTCATGTAGAAAAACTTGGAACCTGGCATGTCGAGCCGTCTCAGTGACTGATTTTACATATGTTCAGCTCATTATTTGAAACTTAGGCCACATTAAATATGGAAATAAATCTTTATGACATTACGCATAAAATAGAAATTTAGGAAATATATACTCAACATCCCTTAGGTAATTATCTGTGTGAACTTTCTGCCAGTCTAACTGAACAGTCATTATATTTGTTTATAAAGTCAGACATTTTAAATTAATTTATTGGTATAACTAGTTAATTAATAATTATTGAACAGAGGCTGGAACTGATGGTTATTTTGTATTAAAAGACAGTTATCTCAGTTCTACGGTAGGTTTTATTATCTTTCCATGGTTGCCGTGCAATAAAAACACCATTAACCATAAAAAGTGCTGCACATGAGAAATCTCTATTTCCATTGTTCCCATTGAGTGTGTACTGTCTCTCATGCTTGTCTCCATGAAAAGAAAAAAATCACAGAGCCAAAGAGCCGGAGACTGAAGACTATCAGCTACAGGGCAGCGTCGTTCTGCCAGCTTCAATCCAAACGTTTTGAACTGTTGACTTTTACTTTTAAATGAAACCTATTGGAATGAAAAAAAAGTGTAGCCAATTTGATTACTGGACTGCAGAGAGTCTGTAACTAATTTATGTGTATATATGTTAAATAAAAATCTTTTGTTGTCCTAATCAAATTACTCCCATGTAATTTTCAAATTCCATGTTATGTCATTTGAGAAACACTTACCTTGAAATTTCCAAAACACCAAGATTCAAACGAGTCACCGTCATGACCAGAGACAATTTAAGCTCTCTCGGAAAGAGGACAGATTTAACTCATTAGATCAACTCTGTGTATTTGGAGTGGAACAATTAACCCCTCACAGAGGATGTATAACTAGGACCCAAATGCAGCACTTGTAGTAGAGACATACTTTGTGTCTGAAATCACTCACTCATTCCCTACTCCCTACATAGGGACATAAATGTAGTGGACTATATAGTGAGCTCAACAGAGAAATCATTCGGACACTACTCTCAGCACCGGTAATTACGTCATCGGTGTTGCACAATTATGGAGAATGAAGAAATACATTCATTACATTTGACTCTTTATTATTTCTGAGACTCTTGTAGTTACTAGTTTATAACACTGTGTTACACTTGCGTTGTATTTTCAATATTTAAGATGAAGTAAAAACAGGTGGAGTCAGGTGGAGTCACTCCACTGTGTATAGACCAGTTAATCAAGAATCTCTACTGTGTGAAGAAATTACATTAGATTTCATCACCACTTCTATTTAAAGATCCACCTCGCACACATCACCGTGAACACATTCAAGGTTATGTTCCGACAAGCAGTGCTGGGGCAGGTCAGCCTCTTAATAAATCAGCTCCCTTGTTGGTATTGTATTGTGTATTATTGTTGAACCCACCATAGCTCAGCACTTAAAGCCTGTGATCCATGAAGTGTGCCGGTGTGTGTCACAGTGATGGATATCATCATTACCATGCCCTCCTTGTCGCTGTATCTGTCCTTCTCCTCTGCGGCTTGTTGTTGTTCATTCCAACCGCTCAAACGTTTCACAAAACCACAATATTTCTGTTGACAAAAAATTGACTTAATGCATTCCTTGGTATTTTATAATTAAACCAAAGAGCAAATTAATATTAAAGATTGAAAATCATTTCATAGAAAATATGAAATAAAATAGAATTTCTGGTTACTGTAAACTGCAGCCAAATAGAAAAGAAACATTTCTCGGGAGGCCTGTTGCAAAAACTTGTGCATTAGTTCCCATAATGTGTTGCACTTAGTAGTTTGCTTTCTCTTTCTGTCCATTTTATCGCAAACTGCATCAATGGGTTTTAACAAATAAGGTAGTGTCCAACAGTGGAACCAACATATTCAGCTTCTTAGCCCAATGTGTTTCTGCAGAGTTCTTGCCTCTAACCCTGTAGCCCTGGTGACTGAACTTTCACACCACACAGAGTAGTAATACTACATCAGAAGGTGCAAAACCACCTCAATCCACCTCTGAAGGGCGTCCGGTGATCCCACAGCTTCCTGGGTGTTGTGGTACATTTATTGTCTCACACATTTTTGGAACCCTGTGAATTAGTTTCCTTTTTACTACAGACAGAAAATGGCCTACAGGGGCCAACACATTGAGGAGTAGTATTGACCAAGAGGCTCTTGACTGCTAATGATCTCTATAGGGAGAAAGAGACCACACACACACACACACACACACACACACACACAGAGAGAGAGAAAGAGAGAGAGACAGAGAGAGAGAGAGAGAGAGAGAGAGAGAGAGAGAGAGAGAGAGAGAGAGAGAGAGAGAGAGAGAGAGACCTCCATCTCTATCCTCAGGGGTTTTTCAGTGGCCAAAGAATAAGATTGATCCCATAGACACATCATCCATATAAGAAAAGGAAGGAAGTGTTCGGTGGGTTGACGTCTCCAACCCCAGTTCCAGTGCTCCCCTTCTGTTTCCTGCTTCTGCAAGGATCCATATATGAGTCTATATTTAGGAAAGTGAGGAAGAGGTTACAGTAGCTCACAGATGCTCTCAGAGGAGCGATTGTGCAGCTCCGAAAAAACTCAACTACGTGCATCAAACAAAGGCTGATAAGCTGAACAGGGAAGCATATCTGATAGTGCTGGAGCTGGTCCAGTACCAAACATGAAACTAGAACAAAGAGCGTAATGTGCCAAGGACACAGGCAATCTCTTATAGTTACATGAATGAAATGATTACATTATTGACTATTTTTGCAAAAAAAGCCATCCAATAATCACAGTGATATTTTAAATAGTATTCAAATGTTGTATGTGATGAAATACATTCAAAATATAGAATTCAATCTGTGTAAGAGTGTTAAAATCCAATAAACTTACACAAACCCATTGTTACTCCACCATCGCACTTGGGACTGGAGCGCTGCTGTTTTATGTCATTTGACATTATCCTGTTCTGAGCCAAATACACATTAGCAAGGGACTAATGTCTAATATTCCATTTTAACTTGGGCTGCACTCCCATGTCTATGAGCTTTTAATTGAAAATGGAACTTTCTCTATTTGAATCCTGATTAACATAGCAGGTGGAGAGCAATTAAAATAAATGAATGGTGATGCGCGTCTGTCGGCGCATTGCAAAACGCTGGGGGAATCTTATCACACATTTATACACACCTACATTTTAGATTCTTTTCCCACTCTTCTTACGGATTTAACATTTGTCCCATATTTAGAGGAACAAGACAAAGTTAGCGATGTCGACATTGTGTGTGTGAGCGTGCGCGTATGTGCATCCTGGGTAAGAAAGGATGGTTCACGTTCAGCTTTTGAGCACTGAACAGCTGAGAATGCAGGAAACCCAGAGCGAGAGCTGTGTGGAGCGTCTGTCATCTGCCACACGGAAAACTGAAACGCACATCGTACATCATCATCGTCATAATCATCAGCGTCCTGACGCGTAGGCACACATCCATACACACACTCTTAGACGAGGACAGGATGTCGGAGAGTTCCTGCACAGAGGCGGAAACATCCGAGATTTATGGACAAGAGATATTTTACAGTGGCCAAAACGTTAGCATCCTAACTTCCTTGTTTACCATTGACACAGATATATACAATGTGAAGTCAAATGTAGGATTAGCCGTGTCCATACACAGTGATCACAGTGAAGACACAAAATAAAGTATGATCATTATATTATCATTACTATAAAAATAGTGATGATTTAGTTTTCTGCCTACATCTGTCCAATTGGGTTAAATGCATTCTGCAAACGAACAGAAAGCCTGATTGGTAGATCTACAACTTGACTTCCTGATTACATATAAATGCGTCTAAATGGGAAATCTACATTGTCTCTTGTGTACGGCAACATTTAAATCTCCAGGTAGTGTTTCTGAGAATCTGGCAGAGGTCTGGCAGCACATACTTGTGAAAAGTATCCCTTTACCACAAGAAGGAAAACACAGGAGGCCCGTCTCATGTAGATGCTGGAGTCAGTAACATATGGGTCGCCTGTCTTTTGATTGGAGCCCGTTTTGTTGATATCGTTATACCCTTTCAAATAGATACCAGCTGCTGAGGTTTAACCTAAACTGAACTTCTTAAATGAACCATAGAGGATCACTGCGTCATGTCCTTACGTGTTTACAAAATGTCTGTTTAGACTGACTTGTTAATTTTGGATTAATCTGGTGAAGTTTGCATTAGCTGTTTGGATT
The DNA here is from genome assembly GCA_016785345.1 of Trinectes maculatus. Lineage (NCBI taxonomy): Eukaryota > Metazoa > Chordata > Actinopteri > Pleuronectiformes > Achiridae > Trinectes > Trinectes maculatus. The sequence goes on from JAFBJQ010000095.1 coordinate 275,239, forward strand.
TAGGGGGATTAAAAAGGAGAGCTAACGTGGAGGGAGTTTCTAAATAGAGAAAGGCCAAATGAGAAAGCCGCACAAGGGAACCAGACTGAGAGCAAAGCAACGGTGCACAGTGGAGTGGAGTTAGAAAGAGATCTCAGAGGTGTGTTTGACAGGAAACACAGCCGTGGTGTCATGCTATGCCCCAGTTGGGTGTCGTCTTCAGCTCCAGCCCCCGCTGATGGATGATGAGACACCAGCAGGAGCCGACCAGCGAGGCGGGGACGGGGAATTGGAACCGATGTCTGGAGCAGCCTTCTTTGCCATAAATTAAAACAGGATGACAAGGATTGAATAGCACAAGTTTCTCTGTGTGTGCGTTTTGATACTTCTGCCTCTGTGAGAACAAACTGCCGATTTAGATGTCAGGAGCGGAGCCATTTCAGTGACATGAGATCATTCTGGTTGGAGAGAGTGGGTTTGAAGGGTAAAGGTTAAAAAGGTCTTATTTTAAAAATGTATCACGTTTAAGTGTTTGGTTTTCATGGTTGGAATTGTTAGCTCGATGCTATTTACATTATTTTTTATTTAATACATTTGTACGTTTTGCTAAGAAGTTTTTTTTTGTTCTGAGAGAATATTACTTCCTCACTGTGGGGGTTAGGATGAGGGTTAGGTTAGATTAAGTCAATATTAGCCTTTATGTTCATACACAAAAGTGTTGAGAAATAGCATTGCAAAAAGTTAAGGGTGCCCATGAAATAGGTAACACAATTGTGTTACCTATTGTGTGTGTGTGTGTGTGTGTGTGTGTGTGTGTGTGTGATATGGTATAGTCATGTGAGCGAGCCTGTATGGATACGTTGGTGCGTGCTTGTCCATGAATGACCATCTAAGTGTATTGACTAGCATGTGTTTGAAGGCTCATATTGCGTCCAGATGTCACGACAAATCAATTGAAATGTGTTTCATAAAGCTTAAAGCCACGGCAGGTGCAGCCCCACAGCGCGCAACAATGTGCGGGAGGTTGGTAAGTTGGGAAAGTTGGAAAAACAAAGAGGGTGAGTGAAATGCCTTTAATTTAATGTAATATATAAAATTTATACAAATCAGCTGTAGTCACAGCATCACTTATAATACATTGTAAAGTTGTTTTTTAGATGTCAAGAACATACAGAAAAGCACAAAATGTCACTTAAACAGCTTTTAATTTTAATTTAAAATGCGTTTGGATGTTTGATTTGGTTCATCATCACCATCATTATAATATTATTATAATACTATAACTATGTTTATGTCAATGGTAATTGCAATTGTTCCAAGAGGACTTGCTGTGGTATAATCCATTTACTGCAGACGTCCATATCAAATGCTTTTATTCCTTCTCACAAGGCAGCCCTCTTCAACAGAGATAATGGTCTTAAATAACAGTGCAAGTGTTTCCTTTAAAGAAGTTCATGGGAAAGTCTCGTAAAAAGTTACATATTATCGGAGAAGTTTGATGTGTAAGTGATTTATGCCCCGTGCTCCAGTCTACCTCTCAATCAAACTCATGTGCAGCGATCATGCTCCCCTAGGTCTTTGTTACCAGCGTGATCCTGTGACCCACATTGGACACACATGCACATGTCTGGGGATATATTGTATAGTCTATGTACGACGCATTCATGAAAAATATCTACAGTGGTAATAGCTTTGACATGCCAACTATTTCAAACCTCCACCACTGAATCCTCTGTCATTTCACTGCAACATGATCCATTACCCAAATTTATATGACAAACAGTCTTTAGCGAAGGGAGTAGAGTGAGAAGTGAGAGGATACATGAGAAAGATCTCTGCTGGAGTTAGGAAGAGAGGATACACTCTGTCAATCTGTCGGCTTTTTCCTCGTGCCAGACAGAAAATGTACCCGTGGTACACAAAGAAAACACAATAAATTACTCTCTGTGCTGCTCATTCATAACTTAGGACTATCACCCCCAATACATACATCACCGAGAGTGTCATTTGCATTTTGCACATATGCACAGCCATATGGAAATACACAGGACTAAGGGAACACACACAGATACAGGCAGTGCTGCAGCACTGAATGTCAGCCAGAAGCCATTAATCCACTCTGTGACCGGGAACGGGTCCAAATGGACTTGTGTTTGCGTGCGCCTCGATGGCCGCTGTTTAGGTATTAGGCATGTAGCAATCAATCCACCATATTTACTAATATGATTATTAGTCTCATCTGTAAACGCACCTCCGAGGGTTATAATGTCCGCAGGGAAATGATGTTAAGGAGAAAAGCTACCAACAGTTCAAACAGAAAAAAAAAAAAAAAAAAAAACTGGATCTACTCCCAGCTCTGGTATGCATTATTTCCACTCCTGACTTATTCAAATAACAGAAATGCTCTTAAAAAAAACTAAGCTGTTCTTAAGAAATCTACAGAATCCATCCCATCTTTCCAACTATATACAGTACACCCCTTATTTCCATGTCTTTCTGTGATCTTACAATGGTTGTGCAAAAAAACCTGTTAATATGTTCCATATGTCTCATGTGGTAAGCAAGCAAATTTATTCTAACTACTTCAGTGAATCACTTCATAAATTCTTGCACAATTATTTCAGTATATTACATATTTTTAAATATGTAACAATAATAATAACACTGGAATAGAACACTGGAGAAGTTGGGTAATGGAAAACATCATCAAAAATTACATTAAACAGCTGTTTTGCTTTAGATATTTTGGGGGGACAATTATCATCACATGTTTTGATCTCCATGCCTCGTAAGTGCACAATGCCTGTATTTTATTCAGTGAACAACATGAGTAGACATCTTGTGTACCCTGTACAGTCTTACTACACATGTGTATGTACTAAGTATCCCAGCTGATACATAGAGAGTGTGAACACACATAAAGTGACAAACGCGGGTGTGAAGCAATTTCAAACCAGGTCCATTATTACCAGCAAGAACAAACCACTTCACAACTAACTCCACCTGTAGCTTATACCTCCCCCCCCGCCCCCATGTTTACTTCACTCTCCAATGCCACGGGGAAGGAAAGTGTAATTTCCATCTTCACACACCCTCGCATGGACGTAGGACGTGTCAACAGAGGACAATGCCATTTGGCTTCGTCTATGTGATGATGATGAAAACCAGGCAGTCATGTAACACATCATTCTCAGCCTGCCATCTGAACAGCTGCTCCCACACTAATTTCCCCCACCTGCCATTTCCACCACCCACAACTCAACACAGCGACCAAATCAAACAAACGTTTTTTAGTGGTATGACGAAAGTGAGAAAAGTTGTGATTGCGGCAGACAATAAGTCTGTCCAGGTGTGGACAGTGCTTTTACCTACAGGAAATTAGAATGAAGGCGAGAAAAAAAAAATTGATGACCATATGGCGTTAGACACAAGTCTGGATCAATGAAAGAATGAGAGTTTGTGTTTGATCAACTGCAGCCAGTCCATGTCCCATTTCAAATGATTTACACTCCATCTTATATCTGTGGGGCCGCATCACCTTTTCTTCTGTTCCGCACATTTGGACTAGATCTATTATGTGCACTAGAAACTGGGACAACACCTGTTGTTTTACTGAGGTATCATTGTATTTTCGGCACAGCCACTCATTTTATCTCTTTGTATCTTCTTGAGTGGACGATTGATGTTGGGATCCCAACGGACTTTTTTTTCCTACTCCCAGATGAAGCTATCCTTCTGCTCCATCAATGCACAATAGTTTGCTTGTTGTTTATGCTGACATACTGTATAGTATATTGTAGCTTTTTAAGCCACTGAGCGTTATATATAGATACAGATGAGCTATTAATCAGCTGTCTACAACACAAATTATATTTTCCTTACTTTTTCTTAATCCTTTCTTTTGTCTTGCCTCTCTTCTGTTCTCTTTTTCCCAGTGGACAAGCTAGTTCATCAGTGGGCGAGATGAATAGTCTGGGGCTGTTAATATACAGTGGCCGGTGGCTTTGACCTGCCCTGGCTCCTCAAACTCGATCCAAATCAATCTAGTCTTCCATCACCGGGACCCAGATGTCCATCCGTCTTCCTTGTCTCTCTCTCGTTCCCTCCCTGCCTATCTCTCCATTCATCAATCTCTCCATCTCCATTCTCTGCTTTCATCTTCTGAAAATTACTGGTGTCAGACCCTCCGTAAGAAGAAAAGTTTTATTTTAAACCAAAAAAAAGAATACGTGAGAAGAAATCAGACTTTCAAAAGATACTTTTTGCCCTCAAACCTTTTGTTCTGTGGCTTCTCATGCAGTATTCATATTCTTGATGAACTCTCACTGGCTTTGCTTACGTTTTTTACTTCCTAATTGGGGACAGAGTTAATGATCTTGAAGCATTAGCAAAACAGCAGGACTCCCACCTGCTGCCTCTCTACTAACTGTATGTGTGTATGTAGAAAGCTGGAACAAGAAATGTGTTTTGTTTTCGTTGCAGTGCGTTTTGTACAGGCTACAATTACAGAGATATACAACCTATGCATATCACACAAAATGTGTCAGTACACAGTACATTGTTCTTTTTGATGTCACTAACATTTATGAGCCTGCACGATATATTTTTATCCCTCACATAAAAACAGCGCTTTTCTCTGTGTCATTAAGCCAAACTAACTCTGGTGACAGTTCCTATATTTTGCATTGTCTTGAAGACAAACCATTAATTTCCGTTTAAATTATAATCTAATAATAATCTTTAGTAAGAATAAACAGGCGTGGAGCCAGAGCCAGAGACCCGATAAGCAAACCATCAATGCAGTGCTGCTACATGGGGAACAGCTGACTTTTACTGTAAAAAGAAAAAAAAAGTATTGTGAACACAACCCAATGGCATGAAGAGGTGCACCATGACCAAAACTAGCAGAAACAGTGATCAAACTCATTAGAGTGGCTGCTTTAATATTGTATTGTTGTATTAAATGTTTCATATATGATGTTTAAATTGCACGAATTAACATCCAATAGATAATCTCTGCATTATTCAACATTTTGTTGTAATTATCATAATCGTACCTTAGCAATGCAGTAGCTTGACAAGTCATTGTGGTATTTTGCCAGGAGCAGGATAAGATAGAGGCAAATCCTTCCGTGTTCCCTTTGTAATCCCGCGTCTGCTTTCTGACAGGGGGCTGGAGCCGTCGCCGCGATGTGAATCGATGATGGCATTTGCACAGTTCTTATCACACTGCCTATCTTGTGTCACAGAAACCTGGGGATTACATTCACCCCTGGCTTGCAACTGACAGCTGGAGGAGGAGAGGATGGCTAAGAATCTTTCTTTCTTTCTTTCTTTCTTTCTTTCTTTCTTTCTTTCTTTCTTTCTTTCTTTCTTTTATCTTCTCTGTCACATAAGAGGCACCTAACAACCTCCAACCTAAAATGCTTGTGGACAGTAGGAACTAATAAAGGTTTCAGGTCAGTCCGCGGATCCCAGAGCAGCGAGATTAGGTATGGATGTGAACATTATGGGACATCAGTCAGGAACAGAGCCCAGGGATTACATGAGGCTCACAACATGCAACAAAGACCAAGACACCAAAGTAGAGGAGGATGAAAAACAGCAGGTTGCGAAAAACTACTGCCAAAAACTTGTTTGATGAAATTATATTTGAAAGTGTTGACTACTAAACATCTCTGTGTCTTTGTTTAAATAGACTGAGCAGAGAAAAGCAGTGTAGAACCAGAACAAAGAGCTGCAACACACATCTGTCCTCTCTGCTCAGCATGCAGCCGACCACCTCCAGCTGTCAGCCTAATAAACACTCTCTCTCAGACACACACACACTGATGCATGCACACACACGTGCACGCAGATGCACACACATACAGCAAGAACAAGCAAATATGCAAGTCTATGTTTTCTCGCGCACACACACACACACACACACATACACGTCCTCAGGTCCTCGTGAACATTGCTGTGAGCATGAACATTAAGATGTTGTAATTTCTGGGATAATTAGTTGGCCTGTCAGTTTTATGGCTGTACCTTGCTAGCTCTGAGATTAGGCCTCTGAGACCTCCTGCTCTGCTGCACAGGCAGCACAGTGCCATAGCGTGTGTGTGTGTGTGTGTGTGTGTGTGTGTGTGTCTGAGACAAAGAAAGAGAGATGGGGAGAGAGAAAGAGGGAGGCAGAGTGAATGCCAGAGAAAGGGAATTACTATGCCGCAATTTAATTAGCAAAACCTCATTCAACTACATCTCCTCCATCGGTGGATCTGCCCTCCTATAACCATTAATGAGATAGAGATTTCACTCAGTCATATTTTCTAATGTGACTTTGCGCAGACAAAGATTTTAAATTCATGGCAGCCATTTATATTCAAATACCCCCTGTAATCACAGTAACCATAGCTTTTCTGCATAATTATTCCAGGGTAAATGAGAAATGCTTACATTAAGTTTGAAAGTCTGGTCCTCTGAATTTAGGGAGAAAGGGATGTGTTGAAAATATAAAACATCCATTTGGTCCATTCATTGTCCTCTGGTTATCCAGGTCAGTGTTGTGTTAGCAGCCGGCCATCCCTCTCTGTCTCATCACTTTCTTTCTATTCTACCAAAGTATCGCATAGAAAATGTTGTATGTAAACAAAGACAACATACCACAGTTTATACAATAGCCGTTCTATATAAAGCAACACAAAGCAGAATTTAGGGGGCTTCTCTTGTTCCACATCACTTTTTCACATTTTGCCAGCAGCAAAGATAACCACAAGGTCATGGTGACGAACATGACATTGTGTGTGTGTGTGTGTGTGTGTGTGTGTG